>PVKH010045766.1:0-10472 GCA_004027955.1 Chaetophractus vellerosus
TTTTTTTTTTCCATAAAATTTACTATTTTAATCACTTTCAGTTGTACAATTCAGTGGCATCAACCACATTAACAATGTTGTGCCACCATCACCACCACCTATTACTAAAACCCTTTCATCAACCCAAACAGAAACCTCATACCCCCACAAGCTGTAATTCCCCATTTCCCCATTCCTCTTGCCCCTGGTAACTCCTGAGCTACTTTCTGTCTGTTATGAATTTGCTTATTCTAGATATATCATATAAGTGAAATCATATGATGTTTGTCTTTTTGTGTCTGGCTTATTTCACTTAGCATAATATTTCCAAGGTTCATCCATATTTTAGCATATATCAAAACTACTTTCTTTTTTATGGCTGAATAATATTCCATTGTACGTATGTACCACATTTTGTCACATTCATCTGTTGCTGGACACTTGGGTTGCTTCCATCTTTTGGCAATTGTGAGTAATGCTGTTGTGAACACTGGTGTACAATTATCTCTCTGAGTTCCTGTATTTAATTCTTTTGGATATGTATCTAGAAGTAGAATTGCCTAATCATTTGGTAATTCTTTGTTTAACTTTCTGAGGAACCAACCACCAAACTGTTTTGCACAGTCTGCACCATTTTACATTCCCATCAACTATTTAAGAGGGTTCCAATTTCTTGACAACCTTGCCAAACACATGTTGTGTTCCATTTTAAAAAATAATACTATTTTGTTGGGTGTGAGGTGATACTTAGCTATTTTTATAGGGTGTTTATATTTTTAATCAGATTTGGGATATCTATAATAAAATCCATCCAACTTTAAGTTCATGCACTTGATAAGTTTTAACAGCTATGTACAGTTGTAAAACCACCACCCATTCATGATGTAGAACATTACCATCATGCCAAAAGTTCCCTCTTTACTTTTGAAGTCAGTCCCTTCCTTCACTCCCAGCTCCTTCACTTCTAGCCCTAGGCAACCAGTGCTCTACATTGTTTCACTTTAGTTTTATGTTTCCTAGATTTTGCTGTAAATGAGATTAGACAGTATGTAGTGTTTTTGTTTTTGTATTTTTTCTGTCTTTTTTCACTTAGCACAGTGTGTTTTGGGATTCATCCATGGTGTGTTTGTCAGTAGTTCCTTTTTATTGCTGAGTACTATATGGCTATACCACAGTTTGCTTATTCATTCATCAGTTGATGGACAGTTGGGTTGTTTCCAATTATGAATAAAGCTGCTGTGAACATTCTTATACAAATCACTGTTATAGATAAATGTTTTCATTTCCCTTGAAAAAATACTTAGGAGTATGAAGGCTGGGTTATATGAAAGGTACATATTTAACTTCATGAGAAATTACCAAATTGTTTTCAAAATAGCTTTATCATTTTCTGTTCCCACCAGCAATGTGTAAGAATTTTAGTTACTCTACATCCTTGTCAACACTTGATATTATCAATCTTTTTCATTTAACATTTCTGATTGGTGTAAAGTAATATCTTCTTGTGATTCTAATTTGCATTTCCCTGATAACTAATGATATTGATCATCTTTTCATGGGTTTAATTGCCATTTGTGTATTTTCTTTGGTGAAATGTCTGTACAGATTTTTGCCCATTTTTGTTTTATCAGCTTGTCTTCTTATTGACATGCAGAAGTTCCTTTATATCTTGGATACAAGTTCTTTATCAGATATATTATTTTGTACATACTTTCTTCCAGTCTGTGGTTTCTTTTCATTCTCTTAACAGTGTCTTTTGGAGAACTGAAGCTTAAATTTTGCTGAAGTCCAATTTATTATTGTTTTCATTTATGGACAGTACTTTTGGTGTTACATCTTAAAAAAAAGTTGGCTTAACTCAAAATTACAAAGATTTTGTCCCATATTTGAGAAGTTTCATGCTTTTAGCTCTTACCTTTTGGTCTATGATCCATTTCAAGTTATTTTTCATAATTGACATAAGGTAAGGATTGAGGTTCATTTCTTCACATGTGGACATCAAGTTTTCCAACACCATTTGTTAATAAAACTATTCTTTCATCATTGAATTACTTTAGTATATTTGTTGAAAATCAGTTGACCATATATATTTTGATTTATATCTATTGTATTTCATTGATCTATATGTCTGTCCTTACATCAGTTCCATACTATCTTGAATTCTTTAGTTTGATAAAGACATGAAGTTAGATGCATTAGTTCTCCAACTTTGTTCTTTTATTCAAAATCGTTTTTTGTGCATATGAACTCTATTTCCTTTTTTGTGGTCAAATAATTAAAGTTCTGTGATTCTGCTGCCTAGTAGTACTTTCTAAATTGTATGTGAGCTACACCTAGTTATTCAAGGAATTAATGCACTCCCCTGCAGTTAACTAGACAAGCATACATAGTTGCTCGCAATGAGCAGGTGACAGAAATAAGTGATCGCGTATGCAAGGTGTTATTGCAAGATTACTTACAAAATATGCTAATGATTTTCAAAGGTATATCTCTGGTCCATATTTCTCTCCTAAGTTTCAAACACACCATATTCTGTCACACATATGAGTCTTTGTGCCTTTTGTTCCTCTGATGTGCTTCATTCTCTGCTTCAGTCTCTAGGGAGTCTTTTTCTGACCTCTTCAGTCTGGGTTAGGTAATGGCATCCTATTCAATTAATTTTTTGACATTTATCATATTGATTGTAATTGCCTCTGTACTTGAATTTACACCATAAGTGTGTAAGCTCTGTGAAGTCAGACATCATGTCCATAGTAGGTGCTCAACAAATATGTCTTGGTTGAATGAAGGAATTCATGTGAAGCAGTATAGTGTGGTAGTTAAAAACATGAGCTTACATTTATTAAATGATATGTTTATGAAATGCTTGGCACAGAGCCTAACACATAGTACTCATGATAAATATTAGCTAATCAATAATAATATTATTTTTTAAATATTTATTTTTATTTATTTATCCCCCCCTTGCTGCTTGTGCTCGCTGTGTCCATTTGCTGTGCATTTTTTTTCTTTGTCTACTTGTCTCCTTTTGTTGCATCATCTTGCTGCGCCAGCTCCTCACTGTGCTGCGTGGGCTGTCAGCTCACCATGCGGTGCAGGCCAGCTTGCCTTCAGCAGGAGGCCCTGGGAATCGAACCCGGGCCTCCCACATGGTAAACGGGAGCCCAACCATTTGAACCACAGCAGCTTCCCAATAATGTAATTTATTAATCTGATTTTGGTTGTTTCTAAACTGAAAAATCAAAACCAACACTTTAACCACTGTATTTTATATCCCTTCTCTTTTGCAAGTTTATTGGGATTGGTCAGTTGTGATCCAGAAATGGATGAAAGCTACTACCATTTGTTAAATTTATGTTAATTTTTGGTTTTGTGCTTTATGGATTATACATATATATCATAATCTATTTTCTACTGTGTAGAAGTCAACTGATTCCTTCCTTGATCTATACAGTTTTCCATTAGCTCTACTAATGCCCCCTTTAATTGGTACAAAAAAATGAAAGTTTAATGGTATACCAGTTCTATGATTTATTTAGTGTTCTGTTCTTAGGCTGCATGTATCTATTTCATACTCAGTCTCTGGCTTCTGAAAGATTGATTTTCTACTGATTTAACTACTCAGTTAATTATTATTGCTGACCAGTAAGTGAGTAAACATCCTCTTCTACATTTTTCTACACCTAGGCTGTTACATCTAATGTAATGGAGTTGAGGTATTCCTGCATTGTATGCACATTTCCGAGGATTAAACTGCCTGAAAGAGCTCATAAAACAACTCTAAAGGGATAAGAACAAGTAAATTGAAACTATATAAGAGCTTTCGGTATCACAAGCAGGACATGAAAATTAATCAAGAGTATATAAATATCTCCATTAGAAAAAGTTAACTAAAAGTGTTTAGTGTTAATTATCTTTAAAAATGGATGTTCCAAATATAAATAAAATAACAAAATTATGTGAAATATGAAAAAAAATGCTTTGTGAAATGAATGCCTTATCTTAATGGTCCTAAAAAAGGGAAAATGATAGTTTATAATTTTTACTTCCCAAACCGTTTTTTCCTGTCAGTATTTTATTAGGATTCTTTTTTATCCTGACAGTGTTGTTCTAAAGTTTATCTGAAAGGGAAAGTAGTCAAGAACATTAAGCTAAAAACTTGAAAAATAAAAGGGGGGAGAAAAAAACTAAAATTGAAATTATGTACTGCCTGAACAGGAATAGACAGACCCATGGCACATTTTAGGTATATGCCAAAGGGGTCATGATAAATAAAAGAAAAGGAGTCATTTTTCAAACAGTGGTGTTTAAAAAACTAGTAAAGCAGGTGAAGGGGCATCCACTTAATACTTGGCGCCAAGATAAATTTAAGAGGGATTAAAAGATTAAATATGAAAATTCAAATAAAAGGAAAATTAGTATAAAATGGAATTGAATATTTATCATAACTTTTGGAGGGTAAGATAAACTCACTTTCAGATCAACAAAAATATCAAGGGAAAAGAAAGGCTTACAGATTTGATTGTTTAAAATTTTGATATTTAGGAGCAGTATAGCTCAGTGGTTAAGCGCCTGTTTCACTTGTACAAGGTCCTGGGTTCAATCTTCTGAACCTCCTAAAAGTTTTAAAAAAATATTTACATATGTAAAAACATAATAAAAATACAATTGGGAAAATATTACAGAAAGTATTATATAAGATTAATATTTTCAGTCTATAAAAGAGCTCATGTACTGGTTAAAAAAATACCCCAATAAATACTAGTTTGAATGATATAAAAATATATGTCACAAGAGAGTAAATAACAATTAGTAAAAAGCGTGGAGGGAAGTGTTCAAAATGCTAGTAATAAAATAAATACAAATTACCTATCATCTGTTCAGTTAGGGAAGAGGTATAGGCAGGGAAGGGTATAGTAAAACCTCATAGAAACAGAGAACCACCACCAATCATTTGATACCTATAATAATTTAAAGCTGGGTAAAATTCTAATCAAGAAGGATAATGCAAGGGTTTTTTTTTGGTGTGTTTTTCTCCCATATCTCTGTAGCAAATGGACCACTTACAGTTTGAGCTTTGCCTTAAAACTTGGATGTGACCAAAGGTGCTCAATTTTTTAGTTTCATCCAATTTCATGACACAGCTGAGAGTGGAGTAGGGTGGACTTTTTGTTATTGTTATTAACATAAGCCAAAAACTTAGCTTCCTTTTTTTGAAGTTTTGAAACTCTTCCAACATTATGTTAGTAATATCGAGACATTTTTGGTTGTCACACCTCCTGGGGAGAAGGGGTGCTACAGGCATCTAGTGGGTAGACCAGGGATGTTACTGCAATGCAGGGGATAGCCCCCTACCACAAAGAATTATCTGGCCCAAAATGTCTGTGGTGCTGAGGTTGAAAAGCCTTGAATTAAACTGATATAGAAACAAAATTTCTGAAGTTTGGATAAATCCCAAACTTCTCAATATTAGTACTTTGTATGGTCTTAGTAAATTAGCAAGTATAAATCTCTCTTAGATTAAAATCTTCTAGATGTGAATTGAAGTTTGAGAGCTTTTAAACAGGATTTCTACTTTGGCTTTTTTTTTTTTTTTTTTTTTAAAGAACACATTTCCATTATGAGTATGAATATTGTTAAATATTGAATATAAAGTATTAACATATATGTATGTCCTTTATCTTCATATTGGTTTATAATGCAAACTTAACAACAAACAAGATCCCTGCCTTCTAAGAAGGTATAAACTGATGAGAGTGCTTTTTTTTACTGATTAAACCGAAAAAACTAGTGAGACTAGCAATCAGGAGAGCCCAGAAGGGAGGCAAATCCGAGCAACAGGTGGAACTGGGATTGAGCCAAGCAGGAGGGAGCACTATAAGAAAGAGTCAGTTTACAAATGGAAAAGTCAGAACTGAGGGAGAAGGCCAAAAGCCTGGCCTATTTTATGAAGATTGTTCATGCATAGATTCCCAGGGTTGAATTTAAGATTGGCTTTTTAATCTATGCTATTTTATGTTATTGATCTAGGTCTTTAAAAAAAAAAAAGAAAGAAAGAAAGAAATAGAATAATCCAAGAAACAAGTAACAGAGTGTATTATCCCAGAGCAGAGTTTTGGAATCAAGGACACAGACCCAGGTTTGGGTTTTGGTTCTGCCATTTTGTTGTTTTGTGATTATAGATCCTTCTTGAGTCACTTAACTTCTGGTCTTCAGTTTTCTCATTTGTGAAGCTAGGATCTTATTACCTACTTCCATAAAAATAATATGGTGATTAAATGGAAAACCCTTAACATGGTGTCTGACACATAATTGGTACTCAGAAAATAGTAATACTTTTTTTAATTTTAATTTTTATTTTTTGAGATACCGGAGCCAGGGATTGAACCTGGGACCTTATATGTGGGAAGCCGGTGCTCAACCACTGACCCACATCCACTACCCTGAGTTGGTTTTTTCATTTGTTTGCTTATTGTTTGTTTTTTTGTTTTTAGGAGGCACTGGAAAACAAACCTGGGACCTCCCATGTGGGAAGCAGTTGCTCAACCGCTTGAGCCACATCTGGTCCCACTTACGGATTTAACAGCTCTTTAAATCTGGAAATATCGTTGATCTTGGAGTGTTCTAAATTTTTTAGTAAATTCCAAAGCACGCATAGAAGTCTGCCAACCTGCTGACATTCTGTTGGTCTTTCCTTTTGATTTTAGTATTTAGCATGTAACAAACTATAAAAATGAAAATCAAGTATTCATCTTATTAGACCACTAGGATTACTTGCTTTGGAGTTTTAAGAAAATTAAATGAGATAGCCTATGTCAAGTACTTTGCAAAATGCCTGATGCAGTGATGACACTCAATGAATGTTAGTTCCTTGCCTTCTTGCTTTCATTTTCCTATTGCCAAGAAGCTTAGAAAGTACCACAGTAATGCTACTGCTACTGTATTAATTTATTGAATGACCATAGTGCATGTAATTGGAGTGAGGAAGGAAATTGGCATACAGCAATTCATTTTAAATTATAATGTTGACCAAAATTGAAATTATTCTGACATCTAAAGCTGATCATCTGCTTTTACCTGACTTAAAACACTTGTTTTTAGTTCTTACCATTTACATGACACTAGACCTCAAAACTGTTTGCTTATGTAGCCTTATTTAGGAGTGATTTTGGTCTATTCTTTGACTCAGTACATTGTCCTTCTAGACGTGGATTGGGTGTAATTTTCAAGTCCTGCCAAAGTAGAGCAAAACCCCCAGCTGTATCTTTTGTTTTCTAGAAACCGATTGTCATTCTGTATTTTTTCTCTGCCCTATCCTTTCTACTACAGCTGCATTGCAGTAGTTTGGTGACATCCAGCGTTTACCCTACCCCCAGATTTTTTGTCTTGCCAAAACAGTGTCGGGGAACCATTGCTAATCTGGAGGCTGTAACTGGAAGGATTTATTTTTTCATCCTCCTGGATAATTAGGATAAGACGTTGGCTAGAATAGAAGGTTCCAGAAAGTTTGAATTAAAGATATATAAATTCAGAACTAATTGCAAAACAAGAAAGAAAGAATGTTCAGATAAGATTGCTCTAGTTTGTGCCAAAAAGAAAAGGCAGGTATTAAATTAAGCGGCTTTTCTGTATGTTATGTCTGGAAATTTTTCAGCTGGAAATTAATGATGAAAGCAAGTTAATAAATCCAGAGTCCACCTTGAATAATTTTCTTATTGACTCAGCTAGACAATAATGTATTCGATGTCTATAGAAACAGAGCCATTGACAGTCTTCTCTTTAGTTAAATACTTCCCTGAAAATGGTATTAAATTAATGTTATATTTGTTTCTGGGGAAATTACTCATGCTAAATTAGTTACCTTTGTTCAATATTCAACAGAGTTTTTTGAGTAAGTTCCTGTTCAGTAGTAAGTTTCAGGTGTTGGGGATTCATGAGCTTATTGACTGTGATCTGGTTTATGTATGAAAAGACTTACTGTGAAGATTTACTAGGCATCAAATTTAAAAATGACTTCAGTTTTCAATGTCTCAAAATAACTGCATATGAAGAAACCTGTGGTGCTGGAAAGGTCCTAAATCTTGATATGGGTGGTAGTTATAGGGGTGTGTGTGTGTGTGTGTGTGTATGTGTGTTTATGTGTGTGTGTGTGTATAGTATCAAGCTTCTAATTAAGATTAATACTTTACTGATAAGTTTCATAATTTTAAACTTTTTAAAAGTAAATGTACATTAAACCCCTCCAAACACTTCCCATTACCCTCAGAATAAAACTCATACTGCTTTTTTAAAAAGGTACAAAGTGATAAATTATTTGCTCAGTGTTGTGAAGCTATTTTGCTAGCATGTAAAATTGTATCTGACCAAGTCGAATATATATTAAAAAACTTCCTACTTCACCTAACATTTTTCGGACAGAATTTTAACAACCTAAACTTTAAACCATTTACCTTAAAGAGCTTTTTCAAAATACAGTATTGCTTAAAGAAATTTGTTTGCATGCTTTGGAACTTTTTACTTATAGCAAGTGTAAGGTACTACCATAAAAATTAACTTCTATAAAATAGTTATAGAAAGACAAGAGGATCTGTTTTTTTATTCTTGAAACCATCTTTAATGCAAATCAAAGGTGAGAGTTTGATGTGAGCAAAGTGTGAGCATGTGGGGTGGGAATTTGATAACTTTATGATGAAGTTCTGTTACTTTCTATGTGGACTGGGAAGAGACTTCATTTTGCACATACTATAGGGGTGTTTGGCACAGTACGTAGAAAGCAAATCCAGAAAACTTTAGGGGATTAAGAAAAAGGCCAAATAAAAGGCGTACATGCTTTTACAATTCCTATTTTGCTTCCACCCTGCTAGCTCTTTTGCTATTTCTTTCATTTTCTCTTTTTTCTTTTTTTAATAATTTAAAAAAATTTTAAAGATAATTAGATTATATAAATGTTACACACAAAATATAGGGATTCCCATGTTCCCACTCCCCACACCTCCCACACCCTCCCACATAAACATCCTTCATTAGTGTGGCACATTGATTGCAATTGATAAACGTATCCTGGGGCATTGCCATTAAACATGGACTCTCCTTTTTCTTTCAAAGTTGAAATAGGCTAGGAAAGGAAACACAGGCACATCTGGTTTTTAGAAGGTTGTTACCTTCCCTCCATATTCCCTAGCCTCTCTATACTGTTGACTACTCTATTCCCTAGAGCAGGGAATATCAGCTTCAGCACTGTTGATACTTTAGGGCTAGATAATTCATTGTTGTTGTGTGGGATTGTTTACTTTTTTTAGCACCATCCCTATCCTCTACCCATTACCCCTACCTGAATTGTGACAGCCAAAATGTCCCCAGATATTAGCATATGTTTTCTGGGCAGCAAAATCACCCCTGGTTGAAAAACACTGCCCTAAAGAAATGTACCAAATAGCCAGTGACAATTACTGCTGATGATTAAGGATGTTACCACCTATGTTGCTCTTCTAATTTTGTTCTCTATCACAAGTAGCCTTTTCCCCCCTTTTAATGAAAACGGAATGTTTGGAAGAAATATACCCTATTTTATTAGGTAAAACTTGTATTCTGGAAGGATAACTAGACAGCAGCAATAATTGTCACAGAAGCTTGTGCTATTTATTTACTTATCTATTTACCTTCAAATGAAGATCGCAGATTCACAGACATAATCAAGAATTGATTTTTCATTGGTTTGCCAGAATATTTCATCCTTTTAAAATTCTAAAACTGAAAGAAAAAAAAATGTTCTCCTTTTTCTTTATTTTACTGTAGTCTGGCTTAGGAAAACAAGTCATTATCTTAGAAAGGTTCCCTTTTTCTGTATACTGTGTTTCCCTGGCATTGGACCACTCTGAGAAATTCAACATATATAATGTTAAATATACAAGGTTTTTTACTTGTTTTGTTTTTTGACATGTTGGTCAAGACTTATTAAGGGCCTCCTCCATTATGAGAATCATTCTGGTAGCTTTAAGGAATAGTTGGATTTGGAGTTTTAAAGGCTATAAATCCAGTAAAAATGGGCAAAGAATAAACAGGTAATTTATAGAAAAGGAAATACAGGTGGCTCTTAAATATGTGAAAAAATGTTCAGTCTCTCTTATAATAAAAGAAATGCAAACTATACTGAAATACCATTTTCACCTAAAATAAAGAACAGTTTTGAAAATACACTATAAAAGAATGTGGAGAATATGGAGAAAACAAGCACTCTTAATATTTTACTTGTAAAAGAATAAATTGTATAGCTTCTATGAACAGCAATTTGGCAGTACCTAATGAAAATTTCAAATGTGCAGTTTCTTTGATGCAGCAAATCTACTTCTGGGAAGTTATCCTATACAGATACTCAAAAAGTTCAAAAAAAGATATATATGAGGTTATTATTCACTGGACATTATTTCTAATAAAAGATTAGAAGCAGAAATACAGACTAATGGAATTGAATTGAAAATTCAGAAATAGACCCT
>PVKH010045767.1:0-10469 GCA_004027955.1 Chaetophractus vellerosus
GTGATGTCAGCAACTGTTGATATTTACTGCCTAAAGCCATTAATCCGCTGGGCACTGGAAATGGTACTATTCTATTTCTCTCAGTTCTTATTTATGGACTGGACTATTTTGTAAAGAGACATTTCCCCTCATCCTGTAATTGATTACCTAGAGGTACTGTTTGCCTGAGAAAGGCAGGATAAAAGCTTGATTGTTTCCTTGTCTTTATCAATTTTCAAGAAAATGAATTGGTTCCCTATCATCCTTTCAAGAGGACCCTATCAGTTATTTTTTCTCATATCGTTTTGAACTTATGGATTCACACACATATGACGAGTTTTAATTCATTGTGATTACTATCCTTATTGAAGTTCAAATTATCCCATTTCTGACAGTGGTAATCTCTTCAGTTTGGCCCCTGAAATGACTCTGTGTCCATTGATTATTCCCTTGCAGTCTAATATGACAAGATATTTTAGGCTTGTTTAGCCCTGATTTCTTTTGTTGGGATGTGGCACTTCAAGATCACAACTTGAGTCCTGTGGCACATCATCATTACTCGGTTGACATTGTTTCTAGACTTTTCAATGGACAGAGAATGGATGAATGAACAGATGAATGGACGTACACACTGACTAGCTGACTTTCTCTTCATAATGAGTTCATACGTATTGAAATTGTCTTCAATTTCAGGACTACAGGGTTTCCACTTAACCTTTTCTATTACATCTGCATCTCTTTTCTTCCATACTGGAAATTCTGGCTCTCAGACAAATAGAATTGGAATAGATCACAATTACTTATTTGTTTTATCCACACGACATGCACAACCAATGCAGGAGACAATACTGATACTATCAACTATAATATGATTACTAAAAACAGTTTAAAAATTTTTTTCTGTGTATTCTGTGTTCTCCCAAATTTATTAAAATAATTATATCCCACCTAACAGCCTAATAACTGCTACATTCTATACTTTCTTCCTCTTAATCTCGTTCAGGAGTTTTCATGTAATTAATGCTTACTACTAGTCCTTTTGTCAGGCTTTTTAGTCCTTGACATTGTCTGAAGCTCACTCACTCTGGTAAATTCCTTAGTAACAGCTCAGAGGACAACAGTTCTGGAGATTGGGCTTGTTGACAGGTTTGTGCCCTTTGAACTTGAAAGTTAGCTTTTCTGGATATTAAATCTTTCAATCACCTTTTCTTTGTTAAAGTCTGAATATAATTTGATTTTCTTTCCCTTATAATTCATGTCTTTTTATTCAGTAATATTATTAGAATGCTTTCATGTTGTTCGTTCTGGGCAATATTCTCAGATTTGGGGTGTGTTCTTTTAATTAGTAGTTCCAAATCTTTTCTTTTAGGAATGTTTTCTTGAATTCCAGGTTTTAGAATTTGCCAGCCTCTTCACCATAACCCCAAATCCTGACCACCATTTATTCTTTTGTAAGCTAATTATCTTTTAGGGAAGCCTCTAGATCTAATGCTAAATACTTGGGGAAAAAAAGACTTTATATGGCATTTTAAATGAAGAAAGGAAGGATAATACACATCTTGGACTGGGGGTTGTGGTTGCAGTGTAAAAGTTGGCCCAGAATTGAGAGCACAAAATGAACTGTTTAAGCAAAGGTGTGTTCTGACCTTTCTTTCAACAGGACCAATCTTTTGTGGGGGGTGGCTAAGGGGAGGGGGCGGGGGGCATGGCCAGAGTCTTAGATTTCTGATTTTTAGGTCAGCTCTTCCTGACTTGCTACTTTTCATTAGCTGCTAAACATAGTGTTAGTCTTGTTTCCTGTTTGGTAAGTTGTGATTTCAGGACTTTCTGATTGCACATTTGTTGGGAGGGTTCACTGTGTTCTGTGTTCATCTGTCTTCCAGGTGCAGAAGGACTCAGGGTGGAATTTGATCGACAGTGCTCCACAGAACGGCGCCATGACCCCCTTACAGTCATGGATGGGGTCAACAGGATCGTCTCAGTGCGATCAGGTATGGAGAGAAGGATGAGTTTGCATGCCTGTTGGCCTTCATGAGACAGGGCTGTCAAAATTTGTAGATATCACTGCTTTATTGTTGTGCAAGCCTTGAGGAACAGAAAAGCTGTTTAGCTATTAAATGCTGTATGTTTCATTTGTCTCTTCCCAGTACTTTAAATAAGACAATTGTCCAGGTGGTATCTGTACCACACAAATGACTGGGTGAGGTGACTGCAAGATTGGTATGAGAGTGGTCATCACAGCATTTGTAGAAGGTACTGTCCTGTGGAACATGCAATGTGAGGGTTTGCATACTGCGAGGCTGTATGAAGAGGTTAGTTTTGTAGTTGGTTCCAGTGAGGATTGTTACATACGGAGCTGTTGTGTAGACATGGTGGGCAGAGCATGGGAGAGTAGGAGAGGCGTTTCTGGGCCTGTCTCCGCTCTGCTGATCTGCTCCGTGAGGCTGAACGTGGGCAAGTCACTCCATCAGTGGGGGCTTGATAGAGATTCTTTTACTGGCCGTTTAAGAATTTTTAGTATGTTGTATTTGTGTATGTTGTATTTTTTTAGACCTCTGTGTCTTTCGTCTTGAACAGAGGTCAGTGAACTTTTTCTGTAAAGGGCCAGATAGTTGATATTTTAGGCTTTGTGGGCTAGATGATATCTGTCACAACTACCTAATTCTGCTACAGACCACATCTGAATGAATGTGCATGACTGTGTTCCCAAAAAATCTCATTTGCAAAAACATGATTTATTTTAAACCCCTGGCTTAAAGTTTTGGTTAAAGTGGCTGTGGTCATCTGTTAACACAGATTTTTTTTCTGACAGTTTGACAAAATGTCTGTCTCTAGTTTTCATGCAGTGGTGTTCGATGTAACTGGTTTTTCTGTGTCTAGCAGGCAGCCCCTGTAGTCCATTTCCTGCACTGCTGCCAGAATGGCCCTTCTAAAATAGGAACCTGGTCGCCAGAGGAACCTCAGACCTCTCCCATGCTCTTCAGAGATGTCATAATATAACATAGCTTCTTTTCATGACATCTGAGGCCCTCGGGCTCTGGCTGGGCTGCTCTCTCCCAACCTTTCCCCCTACTCTTCTGTCTAGGATGTCCTGGGGATCTCCTGTGTGCTCAGGCTTCTGCGCACATCGACCCTTCTGTGGGGAATACCAGGGCTCTGGCTCCTGTTGCCTAGGTGGTGCCGTTCGGATTACACTTTTCCCCACAAGCTGTTCCTGGAGCCTGACCTGGGTGTGTGTGCTGGGAGCTGTGCTGAAGGACTCTCACACCATTTTGTGATGATGCATTTGGTGGTTTTCCAGGCAGTGCACAACCTGCTCTCAGTGTGCCTAGGACTTTGCACTGGGGCTGCATGGGTATTTGTTGAAAGGATGATTTGTCAAGAGTGGTAGGTTCCCATAAACTCATATGTAGGAGAAAGTGGGTTTGAGGAGCCTGCTGTTCTTCAGGGATGGTGTGAATTATTTTGCTTGTATCCAAGAAGTTTGTGCTTATTGGTTAATTACGTGGACCTGACACAGGACGTGTGTCTCTCCTTCAGGCCGTGAATGGTCCGACTGGTCCAGTGAGCTGCGCATCCCGGGGGATGAGCTCAAGTGGAAGTTCATCAGTGATGGGTCTGTGAATGGGTGGGGCTGGCGCTTCACTGTATACCCCATCATGCCAGCCGCAGGTAAGGAGGGGCTCTGGGTTAAAGGGCTTATGATTAGCTATGGATTGTACCCTAGCAGCCTAGCAGCAAGCCCTCATACTTGTTTCATTCGGGACTCCATTGTCTGCTTTCACTGGTCCAATGGGAACCAGCACTACCTTATCACCGCACTGAGGAGAGGGCCAGACTTATAGAGCTGCCTCTGCTTCTGGTGTCAAACAGATACTCCGTCTTCATCCCATGGGAAAGGGAGTTGTTGTTATGGGTTGTGCAGTTCTTAAGCCATTTGATTGAAAGTTAAGATGTACGTTTAAAGGGCGTAGTTAATCCAGCTTAGACAATGGCAGTACTGTGGGGTACACCTTTGACTGAGGCCTTCCAAAGGGAAGAAGCCACCTACTTGTGACTAGGGTTTTCCAGTATTACATTATAGTGATAGTCCTCACCTTTCCAACCCAGAGAAATTTACACTGGTTTATTTCACAGGCCCTAAAGACCTCCTTTCTGATCGCTGCATCCTCTCCTGCCCGTCCATGGACTTGGTGACATGTCTGTTAGATTTCCGACTCAACCTTGCCTCTAACAGAAGCATTGTCCCCCGCCTCGCAGCCTCTCTTGCAGCATGTGCACAGCTGAGTGCCTTAGGTAAATGGCACTTCTATCATCATGCCTGTTTCATGAGTTGCAAAAAATGTTCAAGCTTCTCATGTTTTTTGTCTTATCATTTCAGCTGCAAGTCACAGAATGTGGGCCCTTCAAAGACTGAGGAAGCTGCTTACAACTGAATTTGGGCAATCAATTAACATAAATAGGCTACTTGGAGATAATGATGGAGAAACAAGAGCATTGGTATAGAACATTATTTTAAAATTTCTAGAGTTTTGGCCCTTTGAGAATAAAATGTTGCTTTAATAATTTAAACCTCTAAATCATTGAGAAGAGTTGGGAAATTTCATATAAGAATAAGAAAGCCTTTTTTACATCCAGATTTCTTTATGTTACTACATATAATAAGTTCAAGCTTTGGGCCTAGACATTTTAAATCTTGTTCTTTTGGGTAGGAAATTGTTTTTGTGCTAGACTTTGCTTTTTGAAAAAGTTGATGTGTAGGTGTGAGCATAGGGTTGTGTTTATTGGACTTTTGCAATGTGTCTGACTCACCATATTACATTGATATTGCTGAATAAGATACTTAATATTATGCAAATACTTGATTCTACCCCTATTAGAAGATCAAGGAGGACTTATAGGCCATAAAATGACTTTGACTGGTTACCTGGGAAGGGCTGTACTGAAATCAATACTAAACATCCTGAAATGACTTCTCATATTCCTCTTTTTTTCATTTAGTGTTCATCATTTCCTTTTAGCTTTTTTTCTATTTGAGAATATGTGTAAGCATTTTGCAGGGAAGAGGGGAATAGTACCAGTATAAGAAAACATTTCACTCAGAAACAAAATAGCAAGTATGTGTTGTAACAAACTGCATTTTGGATTTTTGGAATAGAGTATTCTTTTATTTTCTTAGAGTTTTACAGGCAGTGCTCTTGCAGCTTTGGTGAAAGGCCTTCCAGAAGCTTTGCAAAGGCAGTTTGAATATGAAGATCCTATTGTGAGAGGTGGCAAACAGCTACTTCACAGCCCATTCTTTAAGGTATCATTTGACTTTTTAAAAGTAATTATAGAACTGGTTGACTGGGAGAGTCTCAAAAGAACCATCATACATAGTGCAATGTGCTTCAGGCCTCCTTGAGGGCACTTGTGGGTATTGGTAAAGTTGAATATGAAGAACTTCAAGAAATTATTGTGTATTCTAAGCCATTGTATTTTAACTGCATGTTAGTGTGCTTTGTGATAAACAGGTCTTCTTGTTAGTTGACTTAGGCGACAAGCACTGTAGCAATTATCAGATCTAATGTGCATCTGATCTGCTTTTTGGTTGCGTTCTGGGGATTATGTAGAATAATCCTCACTGATGACTGTAAAATACTTGTTGGTTACATGGGGTTTTCTTGGAATAAGGAGCTTATAAAGTCTGATTTAGGAAGGTGCTCTTGAATGGGGACTCACAGAAACCTGGTGAGGGGTTCCAGTGATGATCGCGCTTGTCTTTAGCATGTGGTATAGGTGAAGGTGGAATGTTAACTGCCTTTCTAAACGTCGATGTGTTTTTAACTTTTGCTGTCTGCAGGTACTAGTAGCTCTTGCTTGTGACCTAGAACTCGATACTCTCCCTTGCTGTGCTGAGACACACAAGTGGGCTTGGTTCAGAAGGTACTGTATGGCCTCCCGAGTTGCTGTAGCCTTGGACAAAAGAACATCACTGCCCCGTCTGTTTCTTGATGAGGTAGCACACATTATTTTGGCATCACTTTGGGAATGCAAAAACGTTTTCTTTGTTTAGTCAGAATGTGAAAACATGCCAATATTATGAAACACAGAAGCATTTCTCTTGCCCAGGAATACCATAAAGAAAAAGTACATGGGTGAAAATGGGTAAACTGACACTGTGAATTTCAGTTAGTTTATTTTTAGTAAAGTAAACCAAAGATAGAAGTTTTTGAATATCTTAGACTTGATATAATCTTACTGATTTTGTTTATGGACTATAAAAATCATATTTGCATCCACTTATATTCTCCAGCAAAAATTTCTCTTTGCCTTCTTATTGTAATATTATTTGCTTTATTCTTGTGACATGACTGTTTGATCTATAATCTCATAATAATGTTGTCTAGGTGGCTAAGAAAATTCGCGAATTAATGGCAGACGGCGAAAACATGGATGTTCTCCATGAGAGCCATGACATTTTTAAAAGAGAGCAAGATGAACAACTTGTGCAGTGGATGAACAGGTTATTATATTAGAAACAAGAAATAATAATGTATGTGGGAGATAGATGTTTCATATGCAATCCTTTCCCATGTCCAATGTTCTCTCAATATTTGCTGTAGGCGACCAGATGACTGGACTCTGTCTGCTGGTGGCAGCGGAACAATTTATGGATGGGGACATAATCATAGGGGACAGCTTGGGGGCATTGAAGGTGCAAAAGTTAAAGTTCCAACTCCATGTGAAGCCCTTGCAACTCTTAGACCAGTACAGTTAATTGGGGGAGAGCAGACTCTCTTTGCTGTGACAGCTGATGGGAAGGTAAGGGCATATTTTCCTTTATAATGCTGCCATTAAAAATGAAACAGTTATGGCTACTATATATTGTTTGAGTTCATAGTATATGTAAGGGCTCCGTTTTGAAATATTATCTCAAGATTATATTTCAGGTGTGACTCAAGTGGTTGAGTGCCTGCTTCCGACATGCGCGGTCCCAAGTTTGGTTCCTGATGCCTCCTAAAAAACAAAAACAAAAATAAACACAAGCAAATAAATGAAAAAACCTACTCAGAGGAGCTGATGTGGATCACTGGTTGAGCACTAGCTTCCCACATACAAGGTCCTGGGTTCAATCACTGGCCCGGGTACCTCAAAAAAAAAAAAAAAAGATTAATAGTACTACGGTATGCTGGAAGCAGCTATAGTTCTAAAATATTTCTGTATGATTTTTTTTTTCATTTAAAAAATTTCTGTATGATTTTAAGATATTTTCTGTAAACTTTTAAAACTTTTTATTTTGAAATACAGCCAACATACAAAGTGTATTATAATTTTTGTTCATATATCATTCATTAGATATATTCATTATTTTGTTGCTACTTTAATTAGCATCATTTAGAAAATTAATTGCTGCTGGTATGCAGAAATAGTTGTTGTCTATATATTGAGTTTATGTCTGATGACCTTAGTCTACTCTTTTCTTTCTTCACAAGATTTTTTGTATCTTCTTTATAGAGAACCATTATCAGTAAATGAATTGTGTTCCTTCCTTTCCAGTACACCTATCTTTTCGTTCTTTTCTTCTTGGGGGCAAAGGAGGGGAGCTTATAGTACTGGTTAGGACTTGCAGTATAATGTTAAATAGGAGTAGTGGCAGGGGGATGTTCTTGTCTTGACCTTGACTTTAAAAGAAACACTTGGAACATTTAGATTGCCATGGGCTTTTGATAGATGTCCTTTATCAGATTAAGGAAGTTCCCTTCTAGCTCTATTCATGGATGGATGTTGACTTCTATCAAATACTCTTTCTGCATTTTTAAAAGTATTTTTATGTACATTTATCTCCTTTAATGGGTTACTGTAGGGATTTGGATTAATTTATTTTCTCTTATTTAAAAACCTTGTATCCTTGGATAAAGCCAACTTGGTCAAGTTGGTATAGTTTTGGTTTGTGTTTACTAATATTTTGTTTAGGATTGTTGGGAGATCTATGTTTGTAAGATCATCATGTAATATACTCCTTATATGGTTTTTGATATAGTTATTAGTTGTCTAATTTTAAAAATTAACTTTAAACAGTATACATTTATTATCTCAGTGTTTCTCTGGATCAAGAATCTGGGCTAAACTTAGCTAGGTCCTCCAGCTCAGACTGTATCACAAGTCTGTAGTCCTCTCAAAGCTGTACTGGGAAGGATCCAATTCCTAGCTCATTCACATGGTGGTTGACAGGATTTAGCTCATCACAGGCTGTTGGGCTGAAGCCTCAGTTCCTCATGGGCTGTAGGCCAGAGGCTGCTCTCAGTTCTCTGCCTTGTGTCCAGAGAGCATCTCACAGCATGCAGCTGGCTTCATCAAAGCAAACAAGAGGACAAGAAAAAGTCCCAACAAGTTAGAATCAGTCTTTTGTAACCCAATTACAGAATTGACAGCCTGCCACTGTTGCCATATCCTGTTCATTAGAAGCAAGTCACTAGGTCCAGCCACATTCAAGAGGGAATCGCACGAGGATGTTACTATCTGGGTGCAGGGGTCATTGGGAACCATGTCAAAAGCTGCCGGTTGCAGGTATCAAGGTTGTGCTAGCCTCATGAAAAGGGTTGAAGTGTAGTCCCTCTTTTTCTGTTCTCTGGAGAATTCTGTGTCTTTTAGTTGTTATCCTTGCTATTTAGACATACATAATTAAAATCTAAACTTAATTGCTATTTCTCCCCTCCTCCCAAAAACATACAACTGCTGATCACTTTGTTAGCTAGTGTTTTGGTTCTAATCTCTTCCCCTCTCCTGTAGGCATTATTATTGTTATTGTTTTATATAGATCAGGTTTCTTTCTGGATTTACCAGATGTTTACACTTATCTTTGCTCACCATTATTCTTATGTCTTAGACCTCATATCTGCAATCAATTTCCTTCTGCTTTAAGCACATCTTTTAAAATTTCCTTTAGTGAGGGCCTTTTCTTGGCTAATTCTCTGATTGCTTTTGTTTATTTGAAGATGTCTTTATTTTGCCATTTTTCTAAGATGGGAGTCAACATTTTTTGTAAAGGGCAAGATGGTAAATATTTTTGGCTTTGCAGGCCACTTCGTCTTAGTGTGAAAGCAGCCATGCACAATCTGTAAACAAAAGGGTGTGGCTGTGTACCAGTAAAACTTTATTTACAAAAATAAGCAGTGGGCCACATTTGGCCCACAGGCTGTAATTTGCCAACCCCTCTTCTAGAGTATTACACTTTCAGTTGACTATAATTTTCAGTCAGCCCATTAAAGGTTTTATTCTTTTTTTTTTTTTTTTTTTTTTGGCTTCCATTGTTTGCTAATAATGGGATATCAGCAGTAAGACTAATTTTTTACTCAAATGAAGGTAATAAATCTGCTCTGGCTCCTTTTAAAATCTTTACTTTCTTTGATGATCTACAGTTTTACAATTATGTATTTAGATGTCAGTATCTTTTCATTTTTCCTGCCCCCTTTTTGGCTGTGTGTGTGTGTGTGTGTGTGTGTGTGTGTGTGTGTGTGTAGGAGGGTGGGTAGGAGGGTGGGTAGGAGGGTGGGTAGGAGGAGGAGGACTTCCTGGCTTTGAGGATTGGTCTTCCAACAATACTGGTAAATTTCTGGACATTATTTTTTCAAATATTGCTTCACCCCTATTCTCTGTGTGATGTCTACCTTGGATGCTGATTTAGTTGTGTTAGAGTGGGGCTGGGTTTCTAACACCTTTTGCATATTTCCTCTTTGCTTTGTTCCATATTCTGGATAATTTCTTCAGAACTATCTTCTAGTTCAGTAATTCTCTTCTTCAACTTTTTAGTGCATCTGAGTTTTTCATCTCAATTATCATCTTTTAAATTTCTGGATGTTCTGCTTTGGGTTATTTTTATAGTCTCTTATTCCTTGGGCATATATTCAACCTTTTATTTCTTTAAACGTAATAACAAACTCTTGTTTTTCTACTGGCTCTCACTCATTGTTCCCTCTTTCTTTTTGTGTGATGTGATTTCTAAAACTATGAGCTGACCATTTTCTTTGGAAAATAGTCTGTAGGAATTCTTTGAGGCCTACTGTGAAATCACTCATCCAAAAATAATTCATAAATCTAGAGCACTACCAATCTAAAACATTGTCAATTAAATTCTCTGCTTGAGGATTTTAGACTATAGGTAGCATGGATGGGGTTCAACTTCTTTTTTTTTTTTTTTTAAAGATTTATTTATTTTATTACATATCTCCCCTTCCCCCCCGTTGCGGCGACGCGCCGAGACTTGGTCACTGCGCAGGCGCGGCTTTCCCCGCTTGTGGGCGGCTTCTGTTTCCATCACGGCCGGCTTTTCAGTTCGCGGGTGGCTGGCTGTGCTCGATTTGCAGGCGACCTGCCCTGCCCGTGGCGGCTTTTGCCTGTCCGTGGCAGCTTTTTGCCCTGCCCACGGCGGCTCCGGCCCGCCCATGGCGGCTTGCCATTCTCAAGGCGGTCTGCCCACTAG
Organism: Chaetophractus vellerosus; assembly: GCA_004027955.1. Lineage (NCBI taxonomy): Eukaryota > Metazoa > Chordata > Mammalia > Cingulata > Chlamyphoridae > Chaetophractus > Chaetophractus vellerosus. The sequence goes on from PVKH010045767.1 coordinate 10,442, forward strand.
GAGAGGTCCCCGGGAACCGAACCCAGGG
>PVKH010045768.1:0-10467 GCA_004027955.1 Chaetophractus vellerosus
CGACACCCTGGCTGCCTCGGTTGCCTGCCCGGAGCCGTGCTGTGGACCTGTGGTCTGCCTGAGCCGGGCCCCAGGATCTCCCAGGGGAACAGCAGCGAGGCACGGCTCCCTGGCTGCCCTCGATCCTCACGGGGCTCAGACTCTGCTAGGGTGCCCTGGAGGATGGGGGCTCATCTGCGGACGGGGCCAGGCCGGGGAGCCCGGGGAGCCAGGTCAGGGACGGCACGCCCGGGGCCTTGTCAGCCCACCACCGCCCTCCCCGACCTAGTACAAGTCCTGATGGCCAGTGGCATCTGCTGAAGAGAAAGCAGAAGCGTGACCAGCAGCTGGGAGCAGAACAGAGCTCTGTGGGGCAGGAGACAGATTAAGAGACGTTTTTCCCCATGGATTTTAGCTGTCTCCTTTCGCTTTTGGATTCCAGCTGTGCCCTAGTTCTTGCTTATACAAGGCCAGTTGAACTATTGAGTGTAACACAATGGAGTCAAGTGTAGATTATTGACTCCATTTTGCAGAGGAGTAAAAGGCGGGGACCCTGGACTGTGTTTTCCTAAGGGAGTTGCCTATTTACTGACAATCTGTCAGTCTCTCAGGTGAGCCCTCAAAGGTGGCTCATCTTCGCAGTCATATTCTTCCACCACTTTCAGTTTTGCTCCACACTGGCATGACTTTCCGAATTTCCATCCAGTCCTCTGAGGTGGAATCAAGGAGATCAGAAAGATAGTTCTGAAACCATCAGGGCTGTGGTGTTAAGGAAGATAAACCAAGAATATCGAGTAGGGAAAGTTCCAGAAGGAAATAGAGTTCCACTCAGAAAGTTCAAATGAAGACGCGCTAATGAAGGGACTACTAGTAGAGCTGTGGACAGTGTAAAGGAATCCAACAAAGGATTCCTCTCTTCCTTCTCTCAGTACTTGTGAGGTTGAACTGAGGTTGAGCTGTGTGGCACAGGGTCCCAGGGGATTTAGTCCCCAGGGATCATCAAACTAAGACAGAAGGAAGGGCAATGAATGGATTTGTAGTGGGAAGATGGGAGACAAATGGGAAATAACTGCTCGGAATCAGCCAGTGCTGTCACAGAGGTTAGAATGGAATATGATGGGTTGTTCTAATTTTAGAGCTGATTGGAAAATCAAACCAACCATTATTGGGCCTTATCATGAGCAATGTATTGTGTTTAAGGTATCACAAGTGTTATTTCACTTAATCCTCATAGCAACCCTATTTTATAATTACGCTTCTTATTTTCCACATTTAGTAGGTCAATATGCCATATGTTGTATGTTGATATTTAACACCTTCTCGCCTTTCTAGATTCTTCCCAAGTATTATAGAGACTGAAAGTTTAAGAGATTCTGTTTTGGTCAGCCACAGGCGTGCCTTTTGAAATATACCAAAGATTGGTCGGTCTTTATAAAGGGTATTTATTTGGGATAGAAGCTCACAGTTACCAGGCCACAAAGCATAAATTTCTTCCCATACCAGAGTCCACGTGTTGGAGGAAGATGGCTGCCGACGTCTCCAGGGTTCAGGCTTCCAGGTTCCTCTGTTCCCAGAGCTGCGTTTCTCTCCGGGCTTAGTTTCTGTTTCCTTCACGAGTTCAGCTGTAGACGATGAGGCTTTCTATGCTTTGCATCTCTCCACAAGGCCAGCTGTAGACTATCGGGTGAACGGCTCACTCCAGCATCAGAACTGCTTCTCAAATCTCCTTCTCCAAAGCTCTGCTCTCAATCTGCTTCTACTTGAGACCACCCCCACCGAGGGGTGGGGCTCAACGTCTCACTGACGTGGCAGTTAACGCCCTACTCACAACTCAATCATGCCCAGATGAACAGACCAGCTTACAAACATAATCTAATCTATATTTTTGGAATTCATAATTAAATCAAACTCAAACCATTACAGATTCTTACCAAGTTTAGCAGAGGAGAATGAGAAACCATTACTTTCTCTTAGTAGCTAAGTGCAGGCATGCAGATATAAGCAGATGGAAGCCATGAGGTTTTGCTCTTAGCTTTGGGTATTCTCCCACAAATCATTAACTTGCTGCTGCAGAGAATAGTGAAGATCATTCGCAGTGGTCTCCCACAATTTCTGTAGCTTACTGAGCTCCTGAAAGCGAGCAGCTGTTTTCCTGACCTTTGCGCTCACACTCTTTTAATGGGGCTGCAAGTGTGCGTGTATTAAGTCCCCTTCTGCTGGAAGCCTAACAAGTGATTTCTGTCTTCCTGACTGATGCAGTATTTGGTGCTGAAAGTGGTTCAGGAAATACAACAGCAAAGGTGGGAATCTAATGCCAGACCTAGTTTGATTTGAAGGCAATAATGACCTTATCGATAGTAGCAAATGGGATTCTGGTAGTTCAGTGTCAGATCAGTTACTTGAATTATTTCCCATAATTCCTGGAAGCAATTAGTTATAAAAAGTGATCAATTTGCTTTTTTTAAAAAAATTAATATTTGTTATTAAAGAGTTGTAGGTTTATAAAACAATCATGTAGAAAATACAGAGTTCCCATATATGCCCCCCTTATTATTATTATTATTAAATTTTAGGCACGGGGAACCGGGGACTGAACCCAGGACTCTGTATGTGGGAAGCCGGTGCTCAACCCCTGAGCCACATCAGCTTCCCTGAGTGGTTTTTTTTTTGGGGGGGGGGCTTGTTTTTTGTGTGTGTGTGTTTTTTTTTTTTTTTCAGGAGACACCAGGAACCGAACCTGGGACCTCCAATGTGGGAGGTGGGAGCTCAACCGCTTGAGCCACATCTGCTCCTCTCCCCCCTCCCATTATTAACACTCTGCATTAGTGTGGCACCTTTGTTTCAGTTAATGAAAGAATATTATAATTGTACTGTTGAGTACAATCCATAGCTTACATTAGGGCCTATTACTTTTTTCCCATATAACATCCTATTAGTGACACCTTGCATTAGTATGGTACATTTGTTATAATTCATGAAAGAATATTTTCATGCTTGTACTATTAACTACAGTCCATGCTTTACAAGAGGGCTCACTGTGCTGGCAGTCCTATGTTTTATCTTTTAATTTTCGTTTTAGTAACATATATACGACCTAAAGTTTCCCCTTGTAACACATTGACATATGCAATTCGGTGCTGATAATTGCAGTCACAATGTCGTGGTACCATCACCACCATCCATGTCCAAAACTTTACAATCAGCCCACATAGAAACTGTATGAAAAATGTAAGCGTTACTCCCCATTCTCTACCACCAACCCAGCCCCTGGTACCCCGAATTCTAGATTCTGACTCAAGAGTTTGCTTATTCTAATTATTTCAAATCAGTGAGATCATACAATATTGGTTCTTTTGTATCTGCCTTATTGCACTCAACATGATGTCTTCGAAGTTCATCGTGTTGTTGCATAAATTAGCACTTTGCTCCTTTTTAATGCTGAATAGCATATTCCATTGTGTGTATATACCACATTTTATCTATCCATCTATCGGCTGCACTTGGATTGCTTCCGTCTTTTGACAATTGTAAATAATGTTGCTAGAGATCAAGTGGCTTTGAAATAGAATGCTCTGATGGAAAAGATGAGTGCAAGGGCTCCAGTTACCAAACGTAAGGGAAAGTTTACAGAAAACAAAACCAAACCCTGATGACCTCAGGGCTTTAAATTTCAAATCAAAGGCATAATCCAAGAAACAGACCATTCTACACCTGCCCTAAAAGAATCTCTTATCAAAATCAGACCAGAGTTTGATCCTGCAGGGAGCAGAATTACAGCATAACCTGAATTTACAGCCACTTAGTTTCTTATGGGAAAGTTAAGTGATTGGGAAAGAATGTGACCGAGAGAATTGCAATGGGATAGTTGGATGGATTAAGACGAATCCAGGTACTTAAAACCTCAAATCTCACTGAGCTTCCTGTGACAGTTTGAGATATTTGTGAATACCAAAAAGAGAAAGATTATGTTTGTAAACTAAGCTATACCCTTTGATTATATTTGGATTCAGGTGAAGGACCCTTGATTAAATTACCTGTTAAGATTAGGGTTTGATTTGACCATGTCAGGTTGAGTCCCTGCCCCTTTGGTGGGCTGATATAAATGGACACTCACTCAAGAAGACACCAGAGTAGAGAACTTTGTTGTTTTGATCCTGCCATGTGACAGAAAGAAGAAGGCTCAAACAGCTACTAAAGTCCCAGGGAAAGATGAGCCATTTGCCTAATTGTTTGGAGCTGACCTTGGGAAGAGAGCCAAGACTGATAGAAATGAGCCCTATGCCAGGAGAGAGAGGAAGCCCCGAGAGACAAGCCCTGTGCCAGCCTGCAGCTGAGAGAGAGGAAGCCCAGAGGGGGAGGCTGAACCCTCGCGGAGATCAGCAACCATCTTGCTTCAACACGTGGCAACTGACTTTGGTGAGAAAGCCACCTTGAGTTGGACTCTTTAAGGCCTTGTAACTGTAAGCTTTTACCCCAAATAAATACCCTTTATAAAAGCCAACAGATTTCTGGTACTTTGCATTGGCATCCCTTTGGCAAACTACTACACTTGCCTTCCCACAAGAAGCAGCCCTTCCACCCCTTTCTGTGAAAGCTAACCCCACCTTGCTTGAAGAATTTGTGATGAATCATCTGAGGCAAGCATTTTCCAAGGGAATGCCACCAATTCTCCCCACAACCCCCCACCAACAACCTTCAAAGCCATCACTGTGGTCTTCGTAGTAGACCTCACAGGGAATGAGTTCAAGCTGATAGAGGGGAAGATGGATTACACATCAAAAGAACTGCAACTCATGCCAATGTATATTTGCAGAAACACGAGGATTGTGTGTGAGAATGAATTAAAAGGGAAATAGATGAAGGATAAAGTAAAATTTGATTGTGCCAAATTTATCAATACAGTTGCCCTTAAGAGAAATTCTGGATTCAATGAGTTAGCTGGGCAGCTGGAGGTGGCTCTGTTTGTTTTGTTGAAAGACAAAACCATGGACAAAAAAAATAGACTAATATTAAATGAACTTCGTTTGTAGAATATAAAAGATGGAACTCAAAGCCTTAGATAGGTAGGAATGTCGGAATGGATATATTTCGTGTGAACTATTCACCCATCTCCTAATTCCATCTAGTAGGAGAGCCCTGAGAACACTGTTAAATGAGGCGTGGGAAAAGAAATTTCCAAGAATCGCATCGGCGTTGTTGAAAATTCCCCTTGTGGCAATCGTCTGTAAGTGAAAAGGCACACAACCCATCTAGTGGGTAGCTGGTCACAGCTGACCCCTTCCATCACGGGAGGGAAAGCGACTTTTCATCATAGTAGTGAACGTTTACTCTGTATATGGAAGTGCCTTCCTTGCCTCAATACTTCTGCCACCCCACCACACATAACTCAGTAAATGCCCACTTATTCATCAATTGTTTTCCATCCAGCATTACTTCTGATGAACTGACTGTGATGCCACAGGGGTGAGGCCCTGAGCTGATGTCCGTGGGATTCACTGGTCTTACCACGCGCCCCATCTCCCAGAAGGAACATGACTGATAGGACAGTAGGGGAGCCTGCCGAGGGTTCTGTGACTGAGCCCGTTGCGATCTAAGCATTTGTGAGGATGGAGTCCTCTTCTGCAAAATGGCATATGTTGATGTATGATATAATTCATGTGTGGTATATAGAAATACATGACACTGTTTTTCTTAGGGCCTTGTCACTGTGAGCTTTTACCCCAAATAAATACCCTTTATAGAAGCCAACAGAGTTCTGGTACTTTGCATTGGCACCCCGTATTGCCTCAGTAGTCATGGGCTTATGAATCAAGGGAGAGAAACTGAGCTCTGGAGGTTTAGAGGTCTTAGTTCCCAAGGGAGGAATGCTTCTCCCGGGGGCACAATGGATCTGTTGGACTGACAGCTGAGACTACTACCTGGCCACGTGGCACTCCTCGTGCCGTTCGACCCATCGGCAAAGAAGGCGACTGCTCTACCGGCTGAGATGATTGACGCTGATTATCAAGGGAATACAGCTTTACTGCCCACAGCGGGGACAAGGAGGGATGCCTGGAGTCCATGAAAACCTCTGGGAATGCTCTGAGCATTTCATTGTCCAAAGCCGCAAATTAATGGAAAACTATAGCAGCCCAATATAGGCATAAATACCAAGAGCTTAGTAATGGAAATTCTGATTGCCCAGCCAAGTAAGGAAGCACAGCCAGCTAAGGAATTTATAAATACCAACCATGGCCTCGGGATCAGTTGCAGACTTGACAACTCTAGTAGCTGCTCAGTTTTTGTTTTGCTTTTTTATGTATTTGTATATATTTACCAATTCCCCTTCACTGTTTTATGTAAGGTGTGCTGCTGGTGGTGAAATCATTTAGTCTTTAGTTACATATGATTGCGGTGGCCACGGAGGTGCGCCGCGCAGATCTCCAGGAGAGCCCACTGTAGGAGCACGGCTGAGGACTCCCTTCAGCCTCCCCTTCTTAGCAGCCATCCTGGCGGCACGACAAGGCCAGCTTTCCCCAGGCCTGCAGCAAGCCGTGACTCGGCACGGCAGGGGCACCCGGGGCAGAGTCCAGCAGTGCGCAGGTGGCGGAGCGGCCATCAGCCTGCGGACGGGTGTTTCGCCCGTTGCTATCTGTCACATATAGTCCTCTTGACCTGCGCGTCTCAAATGGCCCAGATCGGCACAGATGTGAGGGACAGTGGTGGTGCTTGTCACCCCGAGGACGACTCCACGGTTTGTGCTTTCGTGTGTGAAGGACCGTCGCGCCGTGCTGGAGCGGGCTCTGCTGCTGCTGTGGAAATTTTAGCGAGGCCGAAGGTTGTCTCTGTGCTGAGCGGTGGGAATGGTGGGCTGGCTAGATATTCTGTAGCTGCGCCCCGATGTCCAGTTCCGGCAAACCCCAGGCCCTAACTTCTCTGCCACAAGGCCTGAAGTCTACGGCCTGCGTGCCCCAGCTCCCTGTCACTGCGGGCTGCCTGTGGTTTGGGTCCCGTGCTGCACCTCGCCGGGAGCTGAGAGAAGGGATACTCACAGGCACCTGAGGCTGGGATCCGGCAGGCATCAGCCACCTGACTTCATTGCCCTCAGCCTGGTCACCAGCCCCACTCGTGGGACAGATGGGTGGCACCGCGTTTCCTGCTGCCCCCCGAGCAGAGCCCGGAGCGCCGGCCTCCTGGCCTCCCGGCTGGTGACCCGGAAGCTGGCAGAGGCCCCCGACTTCTGCCTCCTGAATTGCGGAGAGCGGGAGGAGCACTCAGTAGCTAAGCCTGCCTTTTTTTTTTTTAAGTGGGTCAAGTTAAACTTTATTTGTGATTCAAAATTTAAATCCAAGACACACTGAAAATTGCTTTTGCTTGACATTGTGAGATTGTGTTGATCTAGTGTAACTCTAGTTCACGTATGTATTGACCCCTGAAGATATTCTGTTATATGACTACACTAAAATTTAGTTTTCTATGTCTCTGATGATGAGGATTTAGATTGTTTCCTGTTTTTTGTTCTTAAAAGCCATGATGACATGAATATTCCTCTATACTTCTCCTAAACTTTAATTTTTAACAATGTTTTTAAAAATTTAGTGACAATCTATTGGTGGTAAATCTATATTAAATCTATTTTACATGAATGTTAGTTTCATGGTATCAACAGTTTAAATATGGCAGGTATTTTTCTCTCTGCATATTGATGGTATTCCAGTATCTATTGGCTTCCATTGTTGCTTCTGAGAAGTCTGTCTGTCTGATATTCCTGAATGAATAGTCATTCATTCGATTTTCTTTCGTGTGCTGATTTTAAGTCTTCTCTGTCTTTACTGTTCTGCCATTTTGCTCAAATGCATTTAGATATATTTCTATAAATTCGGCTTGGGTTTTGTTGTGTTTCTTGAATTGGAGGATTCATGTTTTTCATTAATGAAGGAAAATTCTCAGTCAATGAATCATTGAACGTTGCCTTATCTCCGTATTTCTCTTCTCTCCTGAAATCTTAGTAGCCATGTTAGACATTTTCAATCTTTCCTCCTTGTTTCATACCTTCTCTTTCATACTTTCTCATATTGTCTTTAGGCATTCTGGTCATTTTTTTTCAGATCCATCTACTGGTTTACTGATTATATTTTTTGTTTCCATAAGTTCTATTTGGTTCTTTTTCAATTCTGCCCAGCTATTTTCATTTTATTATTTTCCATCTCTCATGTTTTCATTTTTCTCCTTTTTGGTCAAGTATTTTATCTATTTACATTCATTATTTAATAATTTAAATGCCTGAAGTCCTTAGGAGTCTATATTCTGGGTTTTTTCCTGCTGACTCTTTCTCATGATGGTTTGTTTCCAACTCAAGAGTTTAGAAATGTTACGTTTTGAACTCATATCTGGTTGAATTTAATTTGTGGGAATCTATAGGAACCTTTGATTAGGGCTTCCAGGTTTAAGGGGGAAAAAATCAATGGAATGCCCAGTTAAATTTGGATTTCAGATAAACAACTAAATTTTAATATATATAAGCATCTCCCAAATATGTCATGGGACATATTTATGCTAAATTTTTGCTGTTATCTGAAATTCAGATTTAACATTTTATCTGGCAGTCTTAACTATGGCAGAGACATTTGCCTCCAGAGAAGATTTGTCCTTGCTTCTGAGTGATTCCGTGAGATACAGTCCAAACAGGACCACTTTAATTTCTCAGTTGGGTGTTTCCTGAACTTTGTACAAGGTTAAATTTGAACTCTGGACATTTGTGAGGGTGCTGTTGTGTTTACTATTTCTCAGGACTTCTTACCCCATCCGTTGCTGAAGCTGAAACACATTTCTTTATAGTCACTTTCTGGCAGAGGATGGATTCTCTTTCCTAGCCCACAATTTCTCTGAGGGTGGGAACCCTCTAAACGCCCATTCCTGGTGAATGCCTCTTAGTTCCCATAGCCCACCTTCCAAGAGCTCAGGCCCTTGTTCCCCACATGGCCATCAAAATCTCAGGCTCCAAATTCATATTTAGGCAGACGTGTTCTGCAAAACAACTCCAGACTCCTCTTTTCTTTTTGTGTCTGACTCGTAGAGATCACCTTACTTTTATTTATTTATTTATTTATTTTTTTTAGGATACATCGATTTACATAAATGTTACACAGAAATTTTAGGAGTACCCATATGCCCCACCTCCCACACCTCCCACAACCTCCCGCATATACATCCTTCATCAGTTTGACACATCACCTGTAATAGATATACACATTTTGGGGCTTTGACACATTTCATGGACCACAGTTCAGACTGTAGACCACCCTCTCTCCCACACAGTTCTGCATGATACATGATGATATAAAATGGCCTATATCCTTCATTGCAACATCACACAAGAGAATTCCCAAGTCCCAAGAAAGCCCCTGTATTACAACTGCCCCTCCCTCTCCCTGCCCCCAAAGTTTCCAGTGGCCCCTGGCTCCACATGATTTTGTAATTTCTTCCATTGTATGAATCACAACAAGTCTATAACAGGACACCAACAAGTCCACGCTAGTCCATAGCTCTTCCCCCAATCCCGAGGAGTCTAGGATGGTGATGTCCCCTCCACCACCAAGTGAGAGGGGGCTTATATCCCATGGATATGATGGAAGACATTATCCTGCCTGCAACTGCAGGCTCTCTCCATTCCCCAGGATAGCCGTCGTCCATCATCAACTCCCAACTAGGTGTCCTGGGTGAGTCCATTCAGTTGTAGTGTAGGAGTTGCAGGTCCAGAGTCTCTGGACCCATTGGCACATGGACAGCCCATAGTCTCCGGTCTCTGGAAGTACACCTAAAACTCTGGCATCAAATATAGGTTTGAATAGAAGAGACAGATGGACCATGTGCAGTGAAGACATATTTCGGTCAGACTCTGTCACTCTCAGGAGCAAGGATTCCAAATTAGGGCCCACTGGTAAGGCACCAAACTCTGGGGCTATCTGTCCTGATATAGGACCTGGTTATCTCCGAAGCCCTCAGGAGGCCCTCTGTTTGGGGTGATATCCATATTGGAAGCCTAGGAGGTCTGCATAAGTGTTACCTCTGGGTTGACCTCCCAACTCACTTTGAAGTCTCTTAGCCCTATGAACTCATTTGTCTTTACCATTTCCCCCTTTTATTCGAAGTCTTTTTCCAGTCGTACTGCCCATTGGCATTTGTTAGTAATCCCTCGTTGCCAGGGAGGCTCATCCCCGGGAGTCATGTCCCATGCTGGGAGGAAGGTAATGCATTCATGTGCTGAGTTTGGCTAAGAGAGAGGCCACATTTGAGCAACAAGGAGGTTCTCAAGAGGCAACTCTTAGGCACCCCATAACACTAGGCTGTTTCAATTTCAAGAGCAAAGACTCATAAGGCTAGTCTTCAAAAACAAGGGCCGGGCCAGCTCTATAGCCCAGTGGATAGGGTGCAGGCATACCACATGGGGGTCCCCAGGTTCGGTTCCCGGGGACCTCTCCTAGCAGGCAGACCGCCTTGAGAATGGCA
>PVKH010045769.1:0-10472 GCA_004027955.1 Chaetophractus vellerosus
CCTGCCCTGCCCGTGGCGGCTTTTTTTTTTTTGCCCTGCCCACGGCGGCTCTGGCCTGCCCATGGCAGCTTGCCATTTCTCAAGGCGGTCTGCCCGCTAGGAGAGGTCCCCGGGAACCGAACCTGGGGCCTCCCATGTGGTATGCCGGCACCCTATCCACTGGGCTATCCAGCCGGCCCCCATTAATCCATTTCTTAACATTCTCTTTTTCAGAGTAAGCAAATATTCTTTTATCTTATCTTATCGGACCTGTTTTCTATCTATATTATTTGAACTTCCTCAGTTTCTCCACTTTGTTTTCTCAAGCGTGGGAACCAGATTTGGGCATAATATTTTAACAAAGCCTCACTAGTACTTTTTATTGTTTGGTGATATTGGGGGAGGGTAGTTTTGACATTTTTAAGTCATTGGAAATATCATTGCAGTTTGTTTCCCACACGGTTTTGATATATAATGCACAAGGGTACATTGATCTGGAAAATGAAAAATGCAGTTCAGTTTTTTTAAAGCTTGTAGTAGTATGTTTCATTTTCATCTGTAAAGTGGTGACATCATAATGTTACCTACCTCAAAGGATTGTTGTGAAGATTTAATGAGTCAATACATATAAAGTGCTTGGCACTTAGTAGGTCCTTAATAAGTGTTAGCTATTAATCTTTTAAATTTTTTTATATCAATGTTACAAGTTACTCCATTAACACAATATATTAACTACAATAACAATAAATCTGCTTTGATCCATGGTTATACTCCTACCTTATTTTGTTCATCCCTCCATCTTGAGGGATTTGGGATGATTTCCGCCCTGACTCCTTCAGGTTGAAAGGGGACTTAGGTATTATAGGGCAGAGGAAAGGATTTGTTTTGCTTGCAGTTGAAGATACTCCTTGTTTTTGGGATGGGACTGGTCCATCATCAGTTTTGTTAGTTGTCCAGGGAAAGCCCCAAGAACTGGAGAGTTAGAGTTGGCCGCAACTCTGCTGGGTTTCAGGGCTCAACTGGCACATGAACAATCTGAAGATTTGAGTCTCTGAGAAATATATTTAACAGGTGCATTGAAAATTAAAGGTTCAAATAAAAGGAGTAGAAGAATCATGATTAGGGGAATTATAAATGAGTATACCTATATTAGTATTGGGGAAATAGATTTCCATATATTCCCAGATAGGGCCTGCTGAGGGAGTGTTGATTTCATGAGGCCTTGTGGCTTGCCTGTGGTGTCTGGACGTCCCTAGAGCCTTCGAGAGCACTTTTATTTGAGGCTTTGTTTACTCTGGCAGTGTGTGAAATCTCCCTGAGACCTGTATAAGTGTAACCTCCAGAATGACCTCTTGACTCACTTTGAAATCTCTTAGCCATAAAAACACCATTTTATTTAACATTCCCCCTTTTGGTCAAGGTCTTTTTCCAAATGCATTGCTGATTAATGCTTGGTAATAATCCCTTGGTGCCAGGGAGGCCCATCCCTGGAAGTCATGTCCCATGTAGGCATGGAGGTGGGGGAGGTATTGAGTTTATTTGCAGTGTTTGGCTTAGAGAGAGACTACATTTGAGTAATAAGGAGGTTTTCAGGAGGTTTTCTTAGGCATTAATTATAATTAGGCTTAGTTTCATTATTACAGGAATTAGGTTCATATGTACAAGCATTAAGATCGAGGGCTTGGCTTATTGGCCTGTTTTCTTTTATTAGATAGGACTTAAATATTCCAGAGTTTTTTTGCCATCATATTTGAGAAAGTTTAGCTATTAATCCCCCCCAGATGGCTCCCTTGTCTGTTTGCTCATTGGTTTTGCTCATTGTCTGCTTGTTGTCTATTTTTTTTTCAGGAGGCACCAGAACCAAACTTGGGACCTCCTATGTGGGAGGTGGGTGCTCAACTGCTTGAGCCATGTCCGCTTCCAGCTTTTAATCTTTCTTTCTTTCTTTCTTTATTTTTATTTATTTATTTTTATTTTTTTGATTACATATCCCCCACTTTCTGCTTACTCTTGCTGTGTGTTCATTTTTGTGTTCTTCTATGTCTGCTTTTTTGGTCTCCCCCCGTTGTGGCGACACGCCGAGTCAGCTCACCGCACAGGCGGCTCTGCCCCGCTTGTGGGCGGCTGTGCCCCGTTCGCGGGCGGCTTTGCCCTGCCTGTGGCGGCCTTTTGCCCCACCCACTGTGGCTTGCCCTCTCAAAGTGGTCTGCCCTCTCAAAGTGGTCTGCCCACTAGGAGAGGTCCCCGGGAACCGAACCTGGGGCCTCCCATGTGGTGAACCGGTGCCCTATCCACTGGGCTACAGCCGGCCCCCAAGCTTTTAATCTTAATAGTGATAGTACAGTCTTAATTTAGGCAATAGCTGTACTACCACAGTATTTGTTTCCTTTTCCTTGAAAGAGTTATAACATGAATAAATACTAGTACTATATATGCAGCTTGTTCTTTGAAGACTTGAAATGCAAGTATAAAAATTATATGCCAAGAAAATTAATATTAAGATGTCATTTTTATTCAGTTGTTCATTCAGCAGCATAGGGGCTACCATTTGCCAAAAACCAAGTATATCAGCGTGAATAATTCACAGTCCCTGCTCTCAAGGAGTTCATACTAAGGTTGTGGCAATAGGCAAATAGCTTTTAAAGAAATGTGAAGTCTTACTAATTTAAAAGAAACACAAGTGAAAACAGTTCTTTATTTTCTGAGCCTCAGTTTATCCATCTGTTAAATGATAATAACTATTGAGTAGTCTTCATGAGAATGCATTGTAAAGTGCCTGATAAAAGTTAATTATTTTAAAAAATAATTTATTGAGGTGAAATTCTCATAACATAAAATTAACCATTTGAAGTGAACAGTTCATTTGGCATTTACTACATTCACAGTGTGGTGCAACACCACCTCTATCTAGATCCAAAGCATTTCTACCACTCCAAAATAAAAACCCCTTACTCAGAAAGCAGTTGCTTCCCATCTCCCCTCCTCCCAACCCCTAGATTTTTCTTCTTCTGGATATTTCATATAAATCATACAATATGTGTCTGGCTTCTTTCACTTAGCAATGTGTTTGGGCAGTTCATCCATGGTATAGCATGTATCAGTACTTCATTCCTTTTTATGGCGGACTAATATTCCATTGCATGAATTTACCACAATTTGTTTATCCATTCATCTGTTGGTGGACATTTGGGCTGTTTCCATCTTTTGGCTGTTGTGAATAGTGTTGCTCTGAACCTGTGTATACATGTACTTGTTTGATCACCTGTTTTCAGTTCTTTTGGGTATATAATAGGAGTGGAATTGTGGGGTCATATGATAATTTCATGTTTAACTTTTAAAGGAATTCCCAAACTTTTCCGCAGCAATTGAACCATTTTACATTCCTACCAGCAATGCATGAGGGTTCCAGTTTCTCCATGTAGTTGCTAATACTTATTTTCCTTTTTCACATTGTAGCCATCCTGGTAGGTATGAAGTGATACCTTATTGTGGTTTTGATTTGCATTTCCCTAATAACTAATGATGTTGAGAATTTCTTCATGTATTTGTTGGCCTATTGTATATCTTCTTTGTAGAAATGTCTATTCAAGTTCTTTGTCTGTTGTTTTTTTTTTTTAAGATTTATTTTTATTTATTTATTTATCCCCCCCTTGCTGCTTGTGCTCACTGTGTCCATTTGCTGAGCGTTTTTCTGTCTGCTTGTCTTCCTTTGTTGTGTCATCTTGCTGCGTCAGCTCACTACATCGCAGGGGCTGGCTTGCCTTCACCAGGAGCCCCCAGGAATCGAACCCGTGGCTTACCATATGGTAAACGGGAGCCCAACCAATTGAGCCACAGCTGCTTCCCTCTCTGACTGTTTTTGGATTGTTTGTCTTTTTGTTGTTAAGTAGTAAGAGTTCTTTTTTTTTTTTTTTTTTTTTTTAAGAGTTCTTGATATATTTTGTTTTATTCTTTTTTTTTTCTTGATATATTTTGGATTCTAGACCCTTATCAGATATATGATTTGCAAATATTTTCTTCCGTTCTGTAGTAATTTTTTTATGTTTGTAGATTTCTAAATCTGGTAAAGTGGTTTTGAAACTGTAAGGAATAGCCTGTACATCTTATAGTTGATTTGTTATAATAAAGAAAATGTCAAATTTGACTCCTTTGCTGCTAAATAAGGTCAGTTTGTTGAGGATACGTAGTTGATATTAAAGTTAGCAAATATGTAGTCTATGTTTTGTTTGCTTGTCAGCATTTAGATTTTGAAAAGATCGTGTAATCAGATGTTCTGCCATGTGACTTAGGCATCATCTCTCTGAAAGGAAAGGATTTGTAGAATAACTTTTATGGCCAGGTGAGGTGTTGGATGCTGGAGTGACAGATAGGATGTGGTTTTTGTCCTCACTCAGCTTACAATGTAAGGAAGTCAGACTCATAGTATAATATGATAAGTGTTATAACAATGTTATGAATAATATTGAGGGGGGATGATTTATTCTGCATGGGAGTCTCCATTTCAGAAAATCTTTGTAAGAAGGTATTTCCAGACCCATATAATATAGAGAATTTGGACATCTGGTTAAGGACAGTCACCTCCAAATAGGCTGTTTAAAAACTTTCTAATATGAAAGGGTCACGCTTTATTTTATATGAAACATAGGGTTACTTGGATTGTAATTCGAATTTTATTATTTACAAGTTTTCCTACTTTAAAGTTTACTTGAAATGTCAATAAAATTTTAAATTATAAAAGTAATAATAATATTAGGGAACTAAGATGGTGCAGGTGGCAGAATGCCTCTCTCCCACATCAGAGGTTCCCAGGATCGAATCCTGGTGAAGACAAGAGGAGAAGGATAAGAAGAGAGGGCAGGAAACAGTCACAGAGAATTGCCCAGCGAATGGACACAAGAACAGCAAAAACGGGGGTGAGGGAAGCGGGTAAAAATGGATAAAAAATTAAATAAAATAAATCTTAAAAAAAGTAATATATGCTTATAATATATTCAGACAGTCCCAAAGTGTATCAAATAAAAATAAAAGTGTTCCTACTTTCCCTGGGTAACCACTGTTAACAGTTTATTTTATTTTATTTTATTTTTTTAAAGATTTATTTATTTATTTTTATTCTGCTTTTTGCTCTGCTCGCAGGCGGCTCTGCTCTGCCCGTGGTGGCTTTTTGCCCTGCGCACGGTGGCTTTTCCCCACCCACGGCGGCTTTGCCTTCTCAAGCGGTCTGCCCGCCTGGAGAGGCCCTGGGGACCGAACCCAGGGCCTCCCATGTGGTAAACTGGCGCCCTATCCACTGGGCTATACAGCTGGCCCCTTAACAGTTTAAATAATTGTAAATATACTTGGATTTAAAGTATCTTCTATTCCCCCTCCCCCCCTTCTTTTTTCTTTCATTTCCCTTTTTTAAAGGGGGAAAAATAAATTTCCTTTTTTAGGAAAAGTACTTAGGAGCAATGAAGATTGTCTAGGAACTCTGAAGTGGAAAGTAACTGCAGTGGATTTCAGGAAGTACATTGATCAGATTGCTGTGTCCTATAGGGCTTTTTAAGGATTTATTGACATACTTCGTCAAGGTATTTGAGAGAGTATTCAGGGAAACCTAAGAAATTCTACATTTCTTTTCCCCTTCCTTATAAATTCATGCTTGGTCAGAAATTACAGCTTGAGTGGGATGTCCCTCCACAGAACTCAAATGCACACCATCTATCATGCTACTTAGAGTGGCAGTAATGTAAAATGTTAAGGATTTTTTTTCTTTTTGTTTCTTTCTGTGAGGGGGCTTACCCAACATATATTTTATCATATGTCTCTTCATCTCTCTCTTATTTCAACTTCCACTTATACCCCCAATTCCCCACATCATTCTCTTAAGAGAAAAAAATAAGTTTTGTCCATTGAGTCCTCTTTCTTATTTGATTTAATATGTCTTGGGTTGAATGTTTCTCACAAAACCACTTTGCATTCAGAATTAGCCTATCAAACTCTTTCCTCCATAGACTGCTCCATAGACTGCGCTCCTTCTACTGTGGTGCCCTTCTGAGGTATGAAAACCCAAGTCTGCTTTTGACTTAGCCTTTGTGATTTTAGGATATAAGTCCCCATGCTCTGCTTTGAAAATTATCCTTGTGGTTATTTGGTACAAGGAAAAAAATTCCACTTTTAGTCCACAGAACCAGCTAACACACTGGGGCAGAACTCCTACCATTCCGTTTAAAACCGTGGTCCTCTAATAGCACACCTATTTATCTATATTTGTGAATATATGTATATATATAAATTCTAGTTGGGTGTACATTGGAAATGATAGAAACTTATCCAAATGGTTGGTCTTAAGGAATTTGTAACCTGCAGTGTTCTTTCTAGCTGGTAACGCCATTCTGCTTGGGGAATATGGAACAAGCCCAAACAGTAATAGTGACAGAATTCGGAATTATGATACAGTGGAGCCTTCACGTAATTCTTTGTTGAAGAAGTTAGGGCCTAAATGTTAAGGCTTATTGTTATTCTGAGTTGATAATCTCTGCCTTGCTTTAATAATTTTTCCTCATGCCTGGGTAGCCCGCGAGTTGCACAATAATCACTCACACAGCTTTGTAATCAATGCCCAAAGTAATAGGATTCCTCTGGCCACCGGCAATTAATAAATTTGTGTCTTTTTTAAAACACTAGCAAGTCGGGCCTGAAATACGACTGACTGGCTCTCCTCATTTGCATATTTATTGCAGTGGAAAAATTCTTACCAGATGATTGATGCTGAGCCTGCCTCTTGAATTCCAAGCAGCACATTATTATGAAATGAAAAATGCCGGCCATACAGTTGATTAAAGTTGAAGACAGTGGAATCGGTGTTTTTTAAGATTGTGGGAGAATTAAAGGCATATTTTAATAGATGTTGACAAGAAGTGAACTAACAAAAGCAAAGCAAAGGATTTGCTTGAAAAGATTTAATCAAACGTCTTTCTAGGGGGATTAATTGCTGGGGATGACTAGTGCAAGTGGCAGGCTTGTGTGGATTTGAATGAAAAGTATTGTTCTCAGGCCAATATATTGGGTGTCATCTTGACCTATAGTTTAGCTATAGTTCTAGAGTTACTTTTGAAGAAGACAAAAAATTCTCTTGTAATCTGTACATTCCAGTTTAATGTATTTGGGTAAATAGGAATGTGGAATTTGGAGTTTATGCATACTTTACATAAATAATTGCATGTTTGCATATTTTAAAATATCTGTAAGATATTTAAAAGCTAATAAGAAATAAGGTAAGCTTCATTTTGCTTTTTACAATCACTCTTCCCATTGCCCCTCCATAATTGCCAGAAATTTTATTTATTGACTTATAATCTAATCAATGCACTGTCTGCCCATGTCCAAACTTATTGTCTACCTACATTTTTGTTTATGTTGGATAGCCTAGATGAATCAGGGGAAAAAAATAAAACTGCTATGTGAAAATAGTTTTTAGATTGGTGATATTTTATATATAGAATGCTTGCATATGGGTCACATGTAAATGAATACTTAATATAGGAATCTATGAATACTAGTCTAATACTTGTGCTATAGATTAATACAAGCAGAGCTTAAAAGATTTTTACCTTGTGAAAGGTGATAATTATTTGATAAGCCTTCCACTTCTGTAATATTTTAAAATTTATTTCCCCCCCTAAGATGGCTCCCTTGTCTGTCTGCTCACTGTGTCTGCTCATTGTCTGTTTGTCTTCTTTAGGAGGCATTGGGAACTGAACCTGTGACCTCCCCTGTGGGAGGTAGGTACCCAATCCCTTGAACCACATCCGCTTCCTCCTTGTTGTGTCTGCTCATTGTGCCTGCTTGCTCATCAGCTCATTGCGTCAGCTTGTTGTGCCTGCTCATCTTCTTTAGGAGGCACCAGGAACCAAACCTGGTATCTCCCATGTGGGAGGCAGGTGCCCAACTGCTTGAGCCACATCCGCTCCCTATAGTATTTTTTACTTTTCAAAATACCCTAATATGCATTTATTTTTCACCTTAATTCTGTGAGATAAACAGAGATTATCTATATTTTATAGATGAGAAAATTGAAACTTAGATTAAATTGATCCACTCATCATAACATGATTAGCTAGTGATAGTGTCAGTTAGAATAATGGGCTCCTTACCCTTAGTAAAGTACTCCTTCCATTTATTCTTTTTTTTTTTTTTTTTACTGGGAGGTTCCGGGGATCCAAACCCATGTCCCTCCATATGGGAGATGGATGCCCAACCATTTGAGCCACATCTGCCCCCCCTCCATTTATTCTTTACTCAGAAAATTATTCCTCACGCTGGTCACTTGATGCTTAGGCTGACTGTTGGTAATATGGTGAGGCATATGTCCTTAATCTTCTCTTAAGGGAAAGGCCCTTGGAAATGGACCATGTACGACAAGATAAACATATAAATACTTGGCAATCTCCATTTGATTTGTGGCCATGTGCCACGAGGGAGAGAGAAGAAAGTATATGCATCTTTGCTGGTTTTCTGAACTTTTGTAATAATGGGGAGAAGGATTAGAGGTGTATTAGAAACTGTTGATTCCATTCTCTTTATTATCCATAGGATGAAGAAATGGAATGCAACTGACTATGAATAATAAAGAGGTTTCTTTTTGCCTGGGAGAAGCATTCACTGTTGAATTTGAGTCTCTAAGAGTATTTTCTCACTCTTGTCATCTGCTGAGACTTTGGGAAGGTCTGCTTACCTTCAGCAAAGGATTGCCCATCTTTTCTGGTTTTATGTAAAATCTAACTAGAAGGAAATAGTGGCTATACAATGTTGCAAAGAAATGTGAATTGGGTTCTGCCTTATAAATCTCTGTGTATGTGTTAGGCTACTGGAGACATTTACTTTGATAAACATTTTTTTTTTTTTTTTGGTGGTGGTGGTGGTGGTGGTTTGAAGCACAGAATTGCAGATTTCATCTTTGGTAGGTCTCTTGACACATTGATACATGGTGGTGATATCCCTGAATGGAGCTTAAATACTTCAGGGTTACTTTCTGACTGGGTGAAGGGGTGTATAAAATGAGAACATATGAGAGAGTATTAACAGAAAGGCACACTTTGATATACTGATATTGGCTCTGCTTTCTTGTTGGATTGATATGCTCTCCAATCTATCTGCAATGGGTTTTTTAAACTCACTTGAACAAAATGAAAGGGCTTGTATAGCTGCTTGATAGTAGTGACCCTTAAAAGTTGTATTCTTTCATTGAATGTTTTCACAATTCTTGGTTCTGCTTCATGGTAGAGTCAAATTATGACTTGCTTGTTGGGGGCCAGCAGCTATAAACATTATAGACTGCTTTGTGGCTTCTTCCTTCCATGGTTCTTTATTTCATATTTTAGAGTATGGACACATGGTACCTACAGAAAATAAAGGACAGGCACTTGATTTTCCTGTTCTTTTTGACTAGGCTCAAGTTTGAAAGATTATAGATGATTTTGTCTGTACAGAGATTAACTAGCATGGTAAAAAAATTTTATTATACTCTGATCTTGGGAATTTCTTTCGTAAATGCAAAATTAATTTGTGATTCACTTTGGAGAATACTGAATCTCCCTCTTATGATGTAGCCATTTCTAAAAAAGAAGGTAAAAACAGTGGTTAGTTAGTATGTAGAATTTGGATGAGATGCCTGAATTTTCATGGGCTGCCTTCTAAATATTAGTGTCTTTTCCATTTTCTTATTAAGGCTCTTGCTATAAGGTATACTTTCAGAACCTTAGCTACTATTGGATATCTGTTTTCAGTTCTTAGCTCTTTGCACAGTTGAGCATTTGTGGTAACTTGATATTTGTATTCTTTGCTTTTCTCATTCCTTTTTAAATTTTTCATATTTTTGCATAACTTTGCATTGTTCTGCTTATACACTTGGCACAGATTGAAAAATTCTTGCATCAATTATATCTTTATTCTGTTTTTCTTCTTACGTACTTTTCATGTTATTTATACTTAACCCATTTCCCCAAAAGCAGATAGACAGAAGAATAATTTCGTATTACTTTTTTCTTCTTCATGAAAATCACTTTTTATCTACATATTTGGTGGAGAGGTTTTTTTTTATGGTCAAAAAACTTATATTTAGAATTAGCCAGCAGTACTCAGTTTAGATGATCCCAGTTTTGTTGGCAGCATCCAAAGCATCATAGTCAGAAGCCGGTTGAACATGCGCTGGCTTCTCCCCGTCAGGCCCGATCAGGGTGTTGATCTTGGCCATGTCCATGTCATAGAGCTTCTTCACAGCTTGTTTGATCTGGTGCTTGTTTTTCTTGACATTCACAATGTGTTGTTGTCTGCAGTCTTCTTCATGGCTGCCTCAGTGGCAGGGGGACCCTGATGATGGCATAGTGGTCAAGCTTGTTTCTCCTGGGGGTGCTCTTCCGAGGATATTTGGGCTGTCTTCAGAGACACAGCGTCTTAGGCCACTGGAAGGTGGGTGACGTGAGGATCTTCTTTTTTTTGTGGTTGTGGACGCC
>PVKH010045770.1:0-10467 GCA_004027955.1 Chaetophractus vellerosus
AATGAACAGCATCTACTCAAGAGAAACCCAGGGGAAGCAGTATCCTTCAGGGAGCCTGATGTTTTAGCTAGACTAAGAAGTTCAAAAGAGCATACATAAAGATTCCAGGAATTCCAGGAGGCAGTTCAAGTGGAATAACCTTAGGTTAGGTAAAAGGAAGCACAGAGAAGTGATACCATATAGGGATTAGGGGTCTTATTTTTTAATAAAGACAAAAAACACATATATTGTTAACTCAGTTTCTGTGGGTCAGAGAACCAGCATGGCTTAGCTGGGTCATGATATTAAAAGACTGCAGTCCAGGTGTTGGCCAGGCTATGTTCCCAACTGGGACTTCCAAGCTCATTCAGGTTGTTGGCAGAATTGAGTTCCTTGCCTCTGTAGAACTGAGGACCTTAGTGGGCACCCCTCTGCATGTAGTTCACAACATGTCTGTTTACTACTTCCAGGCCTGAGGCAGACTCTTTCTCTCCCTCTTTTTAAAAAGTACTTTTTTATTAGGGAAGGGTAGATGTTTGATATTATTTATGAATTCCAAAAAGAAATATAGATTATGTTTGTAAACTGGTTGGTTCCTCTGGCCTGATAACCCTTTGATTGAATTAGATTTAGCAGAGCTGACTGATTAAATTATGTTAAGATTAGGGCTCTGATCCAACCACATCATTAGAGTGTGACTCAGCTTTGAGTCCCAGCTCCCTTGGGGATAAAACAGTCTCTCACACAAAAGTAAATACACAAGAAAGAACACAGAGGAAGAGAGACAACTCATTAGACTGCAGAGATCCTGGGAAGAGAGATAGCTTGATAGCCTACAGCTGCAGCTGAGCTTGGAAAGAAACGAGCTCCAAGGAGAGAGATGAGCCCTCCAGCCTACAGCTTAGATTGGAAGAAGCTGGGACCACAGAGCCTTAGGAGGGAGAGGAAGGCTGAACACTAACGGGGCTGGAGGCCATCTTGTTCCAACACGTGGCAACGTACTTTAGTGAGGGAAGTAACTTACTCTTTTATGGCCTTGTGATGCAAGCTTCTACCCCAAATAAATACCCTTTATAAAAGCCAACAGGCTTCTGGTACTTTGTATCAGCACACCTTTGGCTAACTAATACAGGAAGTTACAGGTTTACAAAAAAATCATGCAGCAAATAAAGAGTTCCCATATCTCTCTACACATTTTTAAGCCTTTCTATTAGTGTGGTAACTTTGTTAGAATTGATGAAAGAATATTATTATAATTATACTATTAACTAGAGCCCATTGTTTACATTATGGTACACTCTGTGTTGCTTATATGTTTTTAATTTTTTTTTATTCTAGTAACATATAGACAACCTAAAATTTCCCCTTTTAACCACATTCAAATATATAAGTCAGTGGTATTAATTACATTCACAATGTGGTGCTACCATCACCACCATCCATTACCAAAACTTTTCCTTTATAGACATGAGAAGTTTTTTAAAAGATAGTTGATTATACTTATTAATATTTTAGGTAGTGACTAAGTAAAGAAAGACTATGTAGTATTATTGGTCTAATTGAACACTGGCTTTTCAAAAAAATTGAAAATGGAATATGGGTAAGGAATAGTGCTTGGGCATCTGAAAATGCATCAGATGCAGATGAAATTAACTCTACTTCTGTGGAAGACTAGTTCAGGGGAGCAGGTTGGCAATAGGGCAAATCAATTCCCAGGACTGTTTCTGTAAATTGGAAATAGAAACAGCTTTTTGAGGATAAGAGAGATGTGAGTTCTTTGGAAGGAGCCATGAGGGAACCTTGGAGAGGTTGGAAATGGAGGCGGCTTTAGAATGGAAGATGAGCTCTTTTAGCTATATGTTCAATTGTCAATGGGATATTCAAGTATAACATATTTGCAGTTAAAAATGCCAGACTCTGTAGTCTTTAAAAAGGCATGCTTAGCTTAACAGAAACATTTGTAAACCACTTATTAGAGTAAAAGACTGAAATTGTGACAAGGAAAAGAAGGAGCAGGGGAAGGTGGGAGGGAGAGGGAAAGGAAATGGGAGAAAAGAAGAGGGGGAAGTATCTGGCTGCCTGTAGTTAAGTGTCAGTGAAGAAAACAAAACAGAGAAGTAATAGTATGGCGGGGGGGGGGTGGGGCGGTGGCGGCGAGAATCAAAACAGTGCCCTTAAAAGCAAGGGGGGAGTTTCAAGAAGCAGAATGTCAGCACTGGGAAATACAAGAGCAGTCACATTGAATGAGAAAAATGCATTGACAAGTAAAGGGTCTTCTATAAAAAACTTTTACAAAACAAGAGCAAGTGTAAGTTTTTCATCAGTCTTTATTTAACAACGGGCTTCCTATAATGAGATGGTGTTACTAATAATTAAAACTCTACAGGCAGGTAACACTGAAAGGATTAATAGATTATCCCATACTGAGTGAATATAAAGACGGCTCTGATGATGTTGGTGGATTCTGTAGTTGCTCAAGCGGTATTATCTTTGAACTTCACAGCCTGTCTCATTCTTCCTTTCATTTTCTCAACAAATATTTATTAAACTTCTTGTATGCACAAGCCATAGGCAGTTCATTTTCTTTGAGAAAACAGTCACATTTCTAACTGTTGAATGAAACAATGATACAGGTCTTTTTCAGAGGGCCATAGAGGTGGGAGTTTTTTTGTTTTGTTTTGTTTTGTTTTTGCCCGTGACTACATACATTGTGGGCAGTTCATATCTGTCATGTGTTTTCTTTTTTCTTAAATCCCCAGTCACCTTATTTCATTAAACTTTCTTTACAGATTTGCCAGCTTGCATCATGATACCATTACAATACTCTCAATTTGCTTATATTGGACCATGCATGTTTGCATATCCGACAGGGCACAATTTTCAGCAAATAACAACTTGTAGGTGATTATCTCCAGGACTCTCCAAATTATTACTGCAACCATTGCTTTAAAAGACAGCCTGAAACTGGGAACAGAAAATGCCTCTGAGTCTTTGGGTCTTTAAAATATTGAAATAGAATGCAAACTTTGTGTCAAAGAATGTGATTCCCCCTGTCAAGATGGCTAACATATATTAACAAAATATATTCTGCAGAACACTAAGAAGTAAGATACTAAGTTACCAAAGATTTCCTGGTCAACCAAGTTTTGAAAGTATTGAATTAGAACAGAAACATATTTCTATACTGCATAACTTCTCAAGGACTTTAATTTTTTACTTTGTATTATGCTCCCCAATAAAGGGGCACAATTGCTCAAAGTTATTTGACCTTTGTGGCAGTTTGGCATTGTTTATGAATTCCAAAAATAGTTATTGGATTATGTTTGTAAACTGGTCTATCAGAGATATCACTTTTAATTGATTAAATTATGATTAGGACTTTGATTGGGCCATGTCAACAAGGCGTTGGGTTTCCCCACCCCTTGGGGGGTGGGGACTCACAGGTAAAAGACATGGCAAAAGACAGAGTTGGAGTTTTGATGCTGGAGTTTTGAGCTGGAGCCAGGAAGTAAACATACAGGAGAAGAACACAAAGGAATAGAGACGGCTCCTTAGACAAGGCAGAAGCCTTGGGGAGAGAGAGACAGAGCCATTTGTCTGATAGTCTACAGCTGGTCTTGTGGAGGGAGCACAGCAGCTGAGGCCAGAGAGAAACAGAGCCCCAGGAAGAGAAGAACCCAAGAAGCCTGCACTCTTGACAGACGTCAGCAGCCATCTTGCCCCAACACGTGGCAATAAACTTTGGTGAGAGTAGTAACTTATGCTTTATGGCTTGGTAACTGTAAGCTTCTACCCCAAAAAAATACCCTTTATAAAAGCCAACAGATTTCTGGTATTTTGCCTCAGCACTCCTTTGGCTGATTAATATAACTTTGAAACTAATTTCAGATGTTGTAGTAATATTAGAGTTTCCTAGGATATATTTTGGTAAATCCTGACCAAAACAAAACAAAAAAAAGATGTATTATAAAATTATTCCTAAATGCTCTTAAAGAACTTATTTCCCCAGTTAAATGTCCCCTGATGATGCAACTCTATTGGGAATTTTTAATCATTTTATTTGTTTCTCAGTTCAAATAGATAGGACACACAAATGAACATTTCTTTTTTTTTTTAAAGATTTATTTATTTTATTACATATCTCCCCTTCCCCCCGCTGCGGCGACGCGCCGAGAGTGGTCACTGCGCAGGCGCGGCTTTCCCCGCTTGTGGGCGATCTCTGCGTCCGTTCACGGCCGGCTTTTCAGTTCGAGGGTGGCTGGCTGCGCTCCATCCGCGGGCGACCTGCCCTGCCCATGGTGGCTCTTGCCCTGTCCGTGGCAGCTTCTTGCCCTGCCCACGGCAGCTCCGGCCCGCCCATGGCGGCTTGCCATTCTCAAGGCGGTCTGCCCGCTAGGAGAGGTCCCCGGGAATCGAACCCAGGGCCTCCCATGTGGTATGCCGGCACCCTATCCACTGGGCTATCGAGCCGGCCCCACAAATGAACATTTCTGAAAAAAAAAAAATAGACATGTTAAAATCACTGGAAAATGTGTTCAATGATAATGATTAAAACTCCACACCAGGTAACAATGAAAAGTACTCAATGATGTAAGTTTCATCTTATATCTAAAATATGATTCTCTAAAATTCAACAAAAAATAATAGGCCATAGAGCATGGCGTTTGAGAGCTTGGGCTAGGAAGATAGTCTACTTTGAACAAATCCAGACTTTGACTCCTACTACCTATATAAACGGGGGTAAGTTTTATAACCTTTCTGTTCCTCAGATTTCTCATGTGAAAAATAGCAACAATAATGGTATCAAACTTCACAAAGTGATTTCATAAATGGGAAACACAGAGCACTGTTAAAATTGCACAAAAATATTGTAAAATTTGTTATTATTTGCAAATGCATTGTATAAAGCTCTATAAATGGAGAGCAATATATATCATGAAACAAAGTTTAGAAAGGCTATCCATCATTTTTAAAATTTTGATATTTCTTCTAATATACTGAAACTGAAAATTGGATATATTATACAATTAAAATCACTTATCTAAAAACATATTATGTACTATGCAAGTAAATTAAGATTTGGATGAAACTTAATTTAATGTAATTTCTTAATAGATGTGGATGAATTATATTAGATAAAACTGTTCCTTATTTTAAGCTTAAATGTCAAATTAAGAAGATTACTATTTATATGTAATATTGAAAAAATGATTTTTTCTTCAGCTTATTTTACGACCCAAGTACAATTTTTGTAAACAAGGACACTGAGGCACAGAAAAATTATGACAATTTATCCAAAGCTGCAAAAACTAATAATTAAGATAACTGAAGTTTGAAACTGGCTCCATCTGATTTTAAAGTAACTACAACATTACCCTACTTTCTCAGATATCAAAGAATTTTTGAGCATGAAATTCAAGAGGCATATCAGGTAGATAACAGAATTCAGAATTCTTAGTTGTATATAACCAGAGTCATCAGGAGGAGAATATCCTTTTCTGGCTGCCATAATCTGGATTTTCAGTAACTTGGCTAATAAACAAGAAATTCTTTCAGATGCTCTTTCACATTTATCAAACTTTCAACACAAGGGCATAGAACTTTATATCATTTAAATAACAGATGAGATTCAAACCAAGGCACTCTTTGAAAAATGTGGAGGCTAATTGGTAAGTCTCCAGGTACTGCTTTGGAAAATTTATGAATTAATGTCCCCAGGGAAATTTCATCCAGTTGCCTTTGATTAAGGAATAGAGCAGTCAACTCGTAAAGCTTCTGAAAAGCATGCATGCCTCCTGACTTGTGAATAATTAGTCAATTTGGGTTTTGGTGGGTGGTGTCCAATAACTAGCTATGGATAACAAAAGAAGGACAAAGAACATATATATACTAGAAAGAATGATATGCTCCTTCTCTATCAAATATAGGGTGTTAAATGAGTCTCTGGTTATACCAATCTTTAACATAATAATAAAAGTTTCCACAAAACTACATTTTATTGATATGATTTTTTAATATGTTTGATATTTTACTACAAAGTTTAGAAACACCCGAAAGGAATATCTTATGCATAAATAAGAGGGAGTGATAGGATGGCTATCGATGTTAAGATGTAAAACATGAATTCTGCTTTCTTTCATTTCCTCCAAATCAGTTGTTAATACTCCAAGGCTAATTTGCAAGTGTAGATTCTTTTTTCTTAGAGTTGAGTTTAGTCAGATTCAGTTTTTGTTTAAAATCACTATTTTATATTAGTTAAATCTTTTTTTTTTACATACCCCCCCCCCCGCCTTCTGCTTGTTCTTGGTGTGTTCATTTTTGCACTCTTCTGTCTCTGCTTTGTCTCCCCCTGCCGCGGCAACACACCGAGTCAGCTCATCGGTGAGCGGCAGCCTTGCCCACTCATGGGCGACTCGCCCTGCTGGTGGGCGACTCTGATCTGCTCGCGGGCGGTTCTGTTCTGCTCGTGGGTGACTTGCCTTGTCCGTGGCGGCTTTTTGCCCTGCCCACAGTGGCTCT
Source organism: Chaetophractus vellerosus (assembly GCA_004027955.1). Classification (NCBI taxonomy): domain Eukaryota; kingdom Metazoa; phylum Chordata; class Mammalia; order Cingulata; family Chlamyphoridae; genus Chaetophractus; species Chaetophractus vellerosus. The sequence continues at coordinate 6,499 of PVKH010045770.1, forward strand.
GCCCCACCCATGGTGGCTTGCCTCCTCAAGGCAGTCTGCCCGGCTCGGAGAGCCCCCCGGGAACCGAACCTGGGGCCTCCCATGTTGTGTACCAGTGCCCTATCCACTGGGCTAGAGCCGGCCCCTTAGTTAAATCCTAATGAAAAAAATGAGGTCAATAATTCAAGTGTTAGAGGTATATTTTAATTTTCCCAATCTTCTCGTTTGTGTGCCTAAATAATTATTCTAAACTTTTGCTTAAAGCTATTTCTTTTCATCCTCTTCTTTATATACAACATGCTTACACTCATATGATGGTACCCTAATTTATCCTAGAACATTTAACAGATATAATAACACTTAACATGTGTCCTTAAGGTAAATCAGTATTCAGGGAAGGCAAATCATAATTACGGGAACAAGAGTTTTTATGAAAAGCCTGGGTGAGAGATAAGAGTTTCATTACTAAACATATTTTCCCTATTTTAACCATTGTTTCCATATTCCTTATCCTTCATTTCTTTTTTAATAAGTGAAACAAAATTATCAGTTGGTTACTCAACCTTAAAATTATGTGCATATCTTTTGGCAGAATGTTCTACTTCTAATGATTTATTCAAAAGAAATAGTTATACACATATGTAAAGATGTTATATACTAAGATTATCAATGAAGAGTTGTTTATAAGAGCAAAAAGTTGGAAATCACTTAAATGTTCATTTATGGGCTCTAATTTAAAATCATGTGGTCATCTATAAAATGAAGCATTATGAAACTACTAAAAAGAAGAAAGAGGGATAAATCAAGTGACTTGGACAGATGATAAAGAAATACTATTAAGTGAACAACAACAAAAAAATACAAATAGATGTGTACAAAATTATGTGATTTAAATTTTCATGTTTGTTTAATAAAACATACTAGTTATGTTATCTCTGTGGAAAGGTGATATTTCAAGGGCTTTCTATATATACTCTCTGTATTTCTGCGCATGATACTTTTAAGAAAAATATATTATATTCTAATCAAAAAATAAAACCAAAAAAGAAAATGATGTCAAAAATACATGTCAAATTATATACTTACAATGACAGTTGCTTTTAAAAAGTATATTTAGAGGATTCTTAGCTATGTTTATAAAGTCTAAGCACTTTTTATTCTCCTTTACACAATATCAAGCCAGTGAATCAAATTGGCATCTATGACATCCAAATTGAACCATTTTTTTTCTATTGAGATATTATTTTCATTTGACAATGAAATATGTGCACCTATGTGCATGTGTACCTGGACATAGAAGTTGCTTCTGAAGCAGATGGGCACATTTATCTACATTGTCACTTACTCCTGCCATTTAGATAGCTCAGCTTCCCCAGTTAGGCCAGAGATATGTACTTAGCTAGTTAAAACGAGGACAACAATTCGGTGTAAGCCTGTTGATGGCCTTCTAGGCATTTCGCATTCCATCCAAAAGCAACCTGTGAGGATTTGCAATCTGATTCTTGTTCTGATTCCAAATATCACTCCTCAAATATTTCCAGACATTAAAAGCATTGTGAATCATTTGATATTTTTGTGCCGACGTGTTTCGAAGAGCTGAACTGACTAGTATGCTCAAATCCAATTTCTTTATGTGGGGAAAAATAATACTCTCAATGTTGAAGTATCACTCTGCTCTGCTAACAGCCACAGCCAGGTCTGAGCATTTCAGCAATTCAAATAAATTAATTAGTGGAACCACCAATTAATTTGCAGCCCATTTATCAGAAAAGCTTAATGACCCTGACATAAGCCCATATCTCATTTCAGAACCTGCTGTACCACCCCTGCTCCCTGCAGCTGTTCCTTGCTATTCTGCAGGACACCAGAATGCCCGTAAAATGCTTGCCAGAATCGTTACCCCTGGGTTCTCCACACCTCTGGGCAGGGTCCTGGCAGAGGCCTGGGCCAGGTGATGGGGCCATGATGCCAGCCTTTTTCTCTTCTGCCCAGTCCTTTTGGCCTATTTACATGATAGTAGCAGATGGTTCCCTATTTTCAGATGTTTTGTGGATCCCAAAAAAGGAAAAGAATTCATTTCATTGCTGTCATTCCACTTTTTGTGTTGAAGAAGACTGAGAAAGGGGTCCAGGAAAACACATGTGCACCTCAGAGAAAATGCTAAAACATAAATTCTTGCTTCCATTAAAGGAAAAGGAATTATGTCCTAGGTAGTTTTCACATATCATTCATTTAATCTTCATGTAATAGTTTATCACATCCTAGTTCTCTTTGAACATACAGACAGATGAAAGAGTATGAAAGAGTTCTGTCTCTTTTGTAAAGATCGGTTTCTATTCAAATGGTCCATTTTCCTTGGCAAAATAAGACCAAAATAAATAGCAAAGGGATAAGCTAAAAGGTGGGCTCAATTCTTAGTTCTTTCTCTGAGAACAATTAGTGAACCTCTCCTCCTCTATATGTTTTCACTCTTACCACAAACATTCCCCTTCCTTGCTCCCACCAGATTTAGCTCAAACTTGGATTTTACTTAAAAACTGACAATTTGTAATCTCCAAATAGAAAGTCAGCAATTGTTTCTACTTTGTCTTATGACCTTTAATGTTCTGGAAAAACCATAAAATTCAGGCCCCCAAAATAACAATTCTATTAATTACTGATTATAACTAAAGGGATCTTCCACAGAAGTGATTGGGAAATGAAATTTAGGTTGTTTGTCCAGAAGTTCTCTTTGATTTTGGCTTCCACAGCTTAATCTAATCTAAGAGAAAGAAGGCAAATGTCACTCATTTTCTATTACCATTTGCAGAAAACTGATAAGGCAAAAAAGAAACTAAGCCTAAGAATTCAGATAATCAAAAAATGAATGACTGTGTGTGTATGTGTGTGTGAGAGAGAGAGAGAAAGGGAGAGAGGAGAAAATGAGAAAGAGAGGAAGACTCAAGAGAGAAAGATTGATTCACACTCTTAGGCTGAAGGAACTTACAGGTAGCTACTAGTTCAAATAGGAGAAGAGTCCAGCCACTAAAGCAATGGGAATCACAAAATGCCGTGAAACTGTCATGGATCTTAACAAAAGATTCCAGGGAAACCACCATAAGAGGCTTATGGTGGATGGTCAATAAAAATTACATGTGCGTCTACTTCTGCTTGCCAAATCCATGGAAACATTGGTAATTAAAGCACTATTTCTTCCTGAAAATACATGCTGTGTCAGAATTCTTCTCAATGCTGGGTTCACAACAGTCATTACAATATGTTAGGGTTGGCCTGTGAGACAAATGTCTGTGTGACAGGAATTAAAAATACAAACAAAAAACCACACCGGGGTCTAATACTAAACCAATTCTTTTCAGTTTCAGAGTGTTATGGGGTTGACTCATGTCCTCCACAAATACATGTTCAAGTCCTAACCCCTATTCCTGAGAGTATGAACCCATTTGTAAGAAGGACCTGTGAAGGTGTTCTTATTAGCTAAGGCATGGACACGTGTGTGAATAGGAGCTTTGAAGATCCTATTTAGATGAGGCAAAATTTAGTCAGGTGGGCCTTAATCCATATGGCTGAAGTCCTTATAAGCAAAGGAAATGGGATATGGAAGGATAAAGCAGAAGTCAGCAGAAACCAGGAGAGCAGACAAAAGTGGAAAGAGATCACCATGGGACAGAGGATTGCTAGACTATTACAGGCTTTGGGAGAGAGCCCTGACTATGCCCTGATATTGGGCTTCTAGTCTCCAAAACCATGACACAATAAATTCCTACTGTTTAAGCCAACCTATTATGTGGTATTTGTTAAGGCAGCCCTGGCAAATTAAGACACGGATTTTACACCCTGAATAAGACAGTGTCTAAAGCTACCTCATATACAACAGCCGTCTATTTGTATATAAACACTGTCAAATAGAAAACAAATCTGGATTTAGGTAAGGAGAGAATTTATTTTGAAAGGATTATTGCAATAGGGAGAATGCGCTGAACCATTAGATCT
>PVKH010045771.1:0-10458 GCA_004027955.1 Chaetophractus vellerosus
TAATAAAATAAATAAATATTTAAAAAAAAAAATGTAATAACATTCTGCTCTCTTGGAAACACTAGTCCATATCGTCTCACAAGAACACTTATATTTTATCCTGTTCTTAATCTTGATTATTCCTAGAGATCCTTTCATAGTTTCTGTCCTCTTCATTTGATGGAAAATATCTTTACTGGATGCATTCATCAGAGCTTTATCAAATATTTTATTTGTGTATTAAGTATCAGTATATTACGAGTCAGCTCTCCTTTTTTCTCTGGTCAGAGCCTACCAATGGGGTATAATTTGAAATCTTCTGGAAGAACCTCTGGCCTAAAACTATATCCTTCCATTGTTCAACTTGGCCTAATGCAGATGACTAAAATTTTTCCTTAAGGAATAGTATTTTTTTAAAAAAAATTATCTATATCCTTCCTAATTATATTGGGATTTAAAAAAGAAAAGGTAAAGACATTTGAATAGAAAAAGTAAGAAAGACCAGATGAAGCCAACAAGAGTGAGGAAGGTTGACCAAAATTACAAGTTATAAAGTTTTGAACACTTATTAGAAGTGTTTATCTTGGAATTTTTATAGGGGATAGAGGAAGGGGGGAAGGAGGGAATGGGGGGAGAGGTGAGAGGGGAAGATCAGTTGCAAGAATAATAATGTCTTTTAAAACAAAGTTATTTAGAAAATGCATAACTATTCCCCTACCGCCTACCACAGGCCCTCATAAAGGGTAAAGGGAATACTGTGTGATGTGGTGAAAAACAATCTCAGTAATGTTCTAATAGTTCTAATAGTAAAAGCTGCATTGAGTGCCATGCATCTGTTTGTTATACTCTTCCATTGTAGAGGGACCTACAACTCAAAATGCAATTTGCAGGACACCCCATTAGAGGGTAATCAGAGAGAATTGGACCTCTGTGTTATAGCACTGTCCCAGGGCCATGCCTTTGAAAGCTAATAATTTAGGCATTAACACTTTGGTGTGAGGTAGTTTACCCAACTGCTTTTTATACAAGTGCTTGTTTAGGCCTGGGCAGGCTTTCTAGGAGTTGACTATCAGGGACCAAGGACTCTGCTGGGGGGGATAGCATAGGTGGGGGATTTAGACCTGAAAACAAGGGATACTGAAAAATAGGATGACCTCACTGTTTTCCTTAGGACTGGTTAAGGTCAGATTGTAAAAATGCAAATTATTTCCTTTGGTTAAGGTCAGATTGTAAAAATGCAAATTATTCTAAGATAGCAGTATATATATATATATATAGAGAGAGAGAGAGAGAGAGAGAGACAAAAAAAGACTGGAGGAAATTTCACACTAGCAGTTCCTGAGTCATGCATGCTATGGAATGCATGAGATAGGAAGTTCATCATAGACTTCCAATTACAGCAATCCAAGGTCATTCTTTGAATAAGAAAGGAACTCTTGTCTGTGTGTGGGGAAGGTGGGAGAGCTGTGTGGGGCCAGAGATTAGAATCTGTAAATCTGTATCTATTCTAAACAACATAACATTGAGCCAGAAAAAATCCAGACTCAAAGAGAATACATACTGTATGATTTCATTTATATAAAATGCAGAAACATATAAAGCTATCCTGTGTTGTCAGAGGTAAGAATAATGATTACCTTTGGGGTGGGGCCAGTAAGTGGAAGGAGACCTGCGGGAGTGTGTTTCCAGGATGCTGATGATGTTTCTTGATCTGGGTGCAAGAAACACAGGCCTGCTTGGTTATTTATTGTGTGGACATTTATGATGTGTTCTTTTATCTCTGTATTCTATGTAAACAAAGTTTTTTTAAGCTATACAGGTGTCTCCCACATATTAGAATATTGCTAACCTACTTGTGTCTCTGCTATCCTTTCTCACCTTTCTAGCCTGCAGGAGAGAAATTAGTCACTATAGCTTAAGAACAAGGTATTTATAATAGGGTTTCTCCTTTTTCTCTTTTCCATTTTCTCTAAGATTTACTGAATAGATTTTTTCCCTCCTTTACAGAAGTATAAAACTGAATTTAAGTAGCATGTTTAAGGCTTGATATCATTATTATTCAATAATACCTTTATGTTATCATAAAAAACACCTTTCCCTGAGGGTTTCACAAGTCTGTGCTTAGTGTTAACTGGAAGTCAAGGGCAATACTGAAAAATAAAGGAATGGAGGACTAGAGTCTAGGAAGACTTTACAGGAGCTGTCTGGAAAAAAAGATCAAAGCAAGAAAGAACATCTTGAAGGTATACCCTGAAAAGATACAATAGGTGGGAGTGGCATAGTCAGTTTCTAATTTCAGATGGAGTAATTCCTCTCACACATGTGCTAAAGTGTAAAAAAAAACATCTAAGATTTAACACTTCAAAGTCATTAACTAATTAATTAACTAATGAATCCTCATAATAGCTGTGTGTAGTTTGTGTTAAATATCTACCATTTCACAGCTCTTGTGTCATTTAGAAACCCTTATTTCTCTTTTTATTTGTGCTCTTTTCAAAGTCTTTATAAAGAACTAATTATTTGCATGTCTCCAGTGAAGGGTACATATCAGATCTCTCTTGAGAAGAGAAAAATCCAATAGTTTATAAACAAGTGAATTTCCAAAGCTAGTTACATCATTCAGGGCCTTTCCTAGTGATGTGACCCCAAATATCAGAATTCATTTGACATCTATTACGTTTCATTTTCCTGGAGGAGAAACAAAAATCCACTCTTATGCCTGCACATAATAGGTGCTAAATAAATGCCCATTGAGTTAAACTGGATTGAATTCCTCTAATGTAACTCTTTGGATAACTTAGCCATCATTTCACAGACTCAGTATGAAATGTTGAGGGTGTAAATATTAACATTGTGTTCCCTTCTTCCCAGTGCTTAAATTATTTCCCACTAGAAATGAATTAGGTACTGAGTTACGTAGGCCATTTAGTTTACTACAGCAGTAATAGCATTTTCCCTTGAGCACTGAATGTGGGATGTGTGTGTGTGATAGGTCTATGTTTGGGGGATAAAAATGAAAGAGAGACAGATGTAGAGATAGACAGATGGATATTAGGGCAATGTTTTAAAAAGAGATTTAAAGAATAATGGCGCCAGTTCTTCAAGTAATGTTTATGAGATGAAAATGATGATGAATTATTAGAAAATGAAATTTTCTCTTGTGGTGCTAAGCAAAGTAGTTACAGAATAATACTGAACACAAAAAACCCACGAACAGATATTAACAGGTGGTTTCCAAATTTTTGGTAGACCCTTTTCAGGTTTGATTTAATGATTGTTAATTTAAGCTCCAGGGATATTTAATCATTTTCAAGAGATTGCAGACTTGGTGATTTAAATGTTTAATGTGCTAACTTTTACTTTGCCATTTAAAACAACTTGCTGCATTGCAAAAACACGGAATGAAAGGGGGCAGAAAAATAACCTTTATTGAGCAACTGGAGTGACTCCCAACAAATGTTATTTTAATTTATCCTCAAAATTGCACTGGGACATGAGGTACTATTCCCATTTTACAGATGCAGACACCGATGTCATGTCATGCTGCTCATTGAACAACCACTGCACCCCAGGTTTAACTGATTAAAAACTATAATCTTTCCCCTATATCACAAAACAAAAGTAGTCTTCTATGAGCAGATTTAATTTCAATACCTTTAAAACCCTGCAGGTCCTATCTATTTTAAACTGGTTTTGCAGGTATTTGTCTGTACACCTGGATGTACTGATTTAATAAAAATTTAGATTTATAAAAATCTCTCCTGTTAATGTATTTTTCTTCTTTCTTTTTCTTTTCCACTCTGTTGGCCAGCTCTCTCAGCTATACTCAGCTCACGTGGCTTGAATTCTGGCTGGCAGGGACAGTGCGGTCAAGGCTGCAGCTGTTAGCATCCCCTCCTCCCACGCTCTTCATGAGTTCTGCAAATGAGCCCTGCACACTGATATTGCGTTCTGCAGTTTATTTGACAAATAGCTTTTGTGGCCTTTGATTTTTCATATCGCTCATAAATTCTGGCAACAGATGAGCTGTTCCTCAGTTGCAAATTCCATACATTTGAAAGGAAAGAATTGAAGATCCTAGCATTCAAAGGGGACTCTGTCCTTAAGATTTATTTGTAAATTTTTCTTAAAGCGACTTTGAGAGGAATATCCTGGCTGTGCCTACCTGCAATTATCCCTATCCTTATGATATAAATCTTTAAGAGTATGTCTTCTAAAATGTGCCTGAGAAATGTATTTCGTGTTTATCTTGCTGGATTTTAGTGAGTTAAATTGTATTTGGGCAGTATGTTTCCCTCTTCACGTTCTGTGTGACACTGGAGTAAAATGGAGACTTCGGTTATTCAGCTACAGGCTCTAAGAAAGGCAGTTGTAACTCTGCATTTTAATTAACTGAATCAGCTGAGGAAATATTGTCTCTCTACTGTGGTGTAGCTGTCTGCCTTGTAAAGTACCTCCCTGGATAAACAGAGGACTTCTATTTCTTAAGCTCCCTTTCCCCTATGGTCTTCAGACCATGTTGGGCTTTTTTCCCCCCTTAAATTACAGGTGGAGAAGGTTTCATGAACTTTAAAATAATTTTTCAGCAAATTCACTTGCATTTTTATAACACTTGAATTACAATATAGTTACTGCAATACTGTTACTGGAGCACACAAATATTTATAAACCTAAATCTGTTTTATCATATTACCAGGCATGGCATCTGCATTTGGATACAGTTGAACTACAAATTGAAGATCATATAGTTTTTTTTTTAAACTAATCAGTGGTCTTCTGTGAGCTGAACCATCAAAATGTGAATAATTTCACCATTGAGTATTTGTACATAACACACTGCTGGATCTTAAAAATGAGTTGAATATGAGGCGATAGTCTTGGTTCAAAGAGTTATGTGCAAATTTGACCTCTGGAAATATAATTTGTGGGTCTGATATTGAAAGATACTGAATAGATCCTTAGAGAGACTCCTTGCCTCTATGATTGGTTTTGAATTAATCACTGGGCCTCTTTCGTTCAGCTGTCAGATACTCTATGTAGAATCTCTTGAATCTCAAGTAGATTAATACTGATTTCAGAACAGTGATTTTTCATCGTTTCAAACTATTTGCCATGGAGCCACTACCTGACCTACACCAAATAGATTTAAGTTCTGAAAATAAAAACAAAAACCCAATCACTTCTTTTATTTCTTCTGCTTTGATAAGAATGGGAACAAAGGCAAATATGATTTTTGAAAAAAAAATAAGTAAATATTGGGTACATATTAAGAGAAACATAGGTTCAAGATAAAAAAAAACAGAAGGAAAGATGGTAGCAAAGCTCTCACATGGATAATAAAAGAGAGATTGAGAAATGCAATTCTTGGAAGATCCTTAAATATACCCTTAAACTGCCTTGGAATTTTATGATTTACTGCTTTTTAATAGAAGGCAGAAAATCGACAGCAAGGTTCTCAAAAATCCTTGTAGTTGCATGTTTTTGTGACTAAAGATAGGTTTCATCTTTATGTAATTCCCTCATTACATCTATTCCAAAAATGAATCTGCTCCGTTGATGGCAAAGATTACCATGGTCCAGAGCCTGAGCAACACACTGGAAAAAGAATATACAGGTGGTCCACAAATCTTTCCTGCCTTACAAATCATAATTAAAATGTGACTTAGAAAATATATTACAGAGGGATGTCATTTCTATTTCTGAAATTAAACTAGAATTTGCAGAATTACAGTTCTTTATTTATAGAACCACCCAAAGCTATTGGTTGAGTTTTTTAATCCCTTTTAAATAAAACTATCAGCCTATGTCATTTTAATTATTGCTTTCCTAAGAGGTAAGAAACATTAGTTATTTCCTTATAATCCAGTCAGAAAGTGCATATTCAAGTAGTACAGATTGACTTAAAAGGCTAGATAGAGAGAAAAATGGAAAGAAATTTGAAGTGGAGATGAGAGAGAGAAAAGAAATTTAGTGGGAAAAAAAGTAAGAGGATAAGAGAACGGAGGAAAAGAGAGACCCAGCAAAGGCAAATACATCAATCCTATATGATCAAATGTACCTCTTGCATGATAGAAGAAGATGTTTGGGAGGTAAAAAAGATGAGCATTACTAATTATCAGCGTTTGAGTATTTGATGTTTGAAACCTCCAATAGAATATATACTTTGTAACTGCATGCAGCCAGAAAACCAGACACCTCTGTCTCTGTGAGAGTATAAGATGCCCACCTGGTATGGAAAGAGAGGTGAGGCCTCAGAATGGGTCTAAGCAGAAGCCTTCTAAAACTGTATATGGGATGAGAAGTCATCCAAGCTAAAGAGCAAAGGACCTTTCCAAGAGAGGGTGAGCAAGGAGAGGCCCCATACTTGCTAATGTTCATATCCTTGGTAACTATCATAGGGAAAATTGTTGGTAGGTTAATTCTCACAACATAGAAGAAATTTAAATCAGAATATAATTAAAGAAATTATATTTTGGAAGAATAATTTTTGAATTTGATAAATGAGAAGACTAGATACTGAAAAAGTATATATGAAATAAAAAGCAAAAAATGTTTATGTTGGCTATCTATATAAATAAATATGAAGTTGACAGAAATAAATTAGAATCTTCCATAAAGAATTGAAATATTTGGGTTACATTGTCTGCAATAATAACCTTAACATAATCACCAGAAAAGCAATTAAGCAAACATCTATCATGAATACAAAGACTGTAACCACCACCACTGGAAAAAGAAAGAAAAAAAAGAGATGGTCCTTTCCTCAAAAAGCATACATAGGCACGTTAATAACTCTAACATAAGGCAGCTTGTGATGTAGATTCGAATAGAGGTACAAAATACCATGGAAAACAGGGAAGGGCCGTTGAAGAAGAAGAATGATTGGAATTTGAGTTGGAATGTTCCAGATTGACAGGAGGACTTGGGAGGGATGAAAGACATTTCTCACAAAGGAAACTGATTGAGAAAAAGCACAGATGTAAGCAAACAGAAGCTACTTCAAGAACTGGCCAGTGTCACACCCTGGGAAATGATATGGAAATAAAGGTAGAGAAGCCATTTGGACTTTATAGGGAGGTTAAAGATGCAGGTGTTCTATACCACTTTTGCCATTGCTCTTCAAAGTTAGCCATTTACCCAGATGCTGCTGAGCTTATAGTGGTTTAAATTCTATTTCTCAGAATTTCTGCTAGAAATATGTTTCTCATTCTAAATAAAAGTAGGTAATTGAATACAAGTGTAAAGAATACTGTGGTACTGAAATTCTTAGCAGTTTGAGCTAATGAAGGGAAGGAGGAAGTTACTATTTGTGCCAATCTCATTTAATCTTCATAGGATCTTTATGAGCATTACATTAAATAATATATGAAATGTGCCTAGAACAACACACATAAAAATATTCAAGAAATATTGATTCTTTGCTCTCTTGCAACAACTCCACAATGATTAGTACATTGTTTTCCCCAATTTTTTATTAAGATGAAGGAGCTGATTGTCAAGTTTCCAGCTATTAAGTATCAGAACCAGAGTCCAAACTGGTTCGTCCTAGATCCATAGCCCAAATTCTTTGTAGTATACAATGTTGTCTCTTCATGGATAAAAACTAAAGACAAATCCCTTGTGTAATGGCAATTCACTGAAGAAAGTTCTCAACATATAATTTACTGAATGAAATGTAAATTGTTTGTCCTGCCTTGGTTCTTTTAAGAAGGTCCAACTTTGTGTTTAAGAATACAGAGGAATCTGTGTAGGATGATTTCAGAGTGCTTGCAGAGTCTTTTGGCCAGAAATATTTTCCCCAAAACTGCTGGTTATGTCTGCTTTTAACCTTTAGCAAAAGGCCTTTGTTCCTGCTTAAATGTAAATGCCCAGGAAGGGACAGTAATTTAATACAGACCAATATCTGGAAAGAGTATTGGGAAAGGAATAAGGAACCAAAGAGCCCTAGGTCCCATTGGATGGAGGAATTTCAGTGTGGATGATCCTCCTACAATGGAGAGAGGCATGGAAAAGAGATGCTGGGAAGACAGAAAGTGGACATTTCAGAATTGACGCGATTGCAATCTAAAGACAAACCCAATCTGTTGATAGCTACAATCACGTAGCTGACAAGTTGCTCTGTTACTGTCTCACAGGATCAAAACTAGATTAGGATTTTTAGACAAGCAGGCAAAGTCTAGAACTGTGAAAAGATTTGCAGGCAGAAAACAACACAACAGAAAACAACCAAAAACACACAAAAGAGCCCCTGACCTAGAAATCAGAATATGGAAAATATATGGAACTTAAATTCAACGTATGGAAAACTTGGAGCTGTCAAAAAAGAGAAATGCCAGTAGTTTAGGATTATTTTTAAGATTATGAAATATATAATATGAGCTTTTGTCTATTTATCTACTTTGGCCCTTTCTCTTTTTAATTTATAGCTGGCTTAATGCTTTTGCATTTCATTGTAATCTAATACAGACCCCACACATCTCTATGTAGTGGACCATAAAACAACCAAAGTAAAGCTCATAAAAATATATGTAGATTTTTACATTTTACTACTCTGTCATCACTATAAAAATACACGGGTCTAAGTGTATGCTGCCTCCCAATGACATGAGATGGGTTTGTATGGCTGCTACAGGATGGGAAGAACACTATAGTGGAAGATTGGAAGAAGTTGGCAAAGAAGAGGGATATAAGAATGGCAAATCACCTGGAATACATTTCCTAAGGGGAACAGGAATGTATAATTTGGTCAAGAAAAGCTTTGTGTATGTGGGATATGAATTATTTTTCAACAGTCCTGTAAAGAAGAGACAAGATGCAGGATTAAAGGTGGAAATTCTAGGAATAGAGAGACAATATTAGGACTTTGGTCTATAATTATAAAAAACTATTCAAGCTTATGAAAGGTATAAAAGGCTTCTTGTCAAGTCATGAGATAATATATGTGAAAACTCTTGTCACATACTAAGGACCCAATTACACATATATGCACATACAATAAGATGTGAATAATTCCCTTAAGGAAGTATTGGAATCTTCTAGGTATCTACAATATGTGTAGCTTGGTGAAAAGCACAAAGTACTTATGTAATATGGTCTAATAAGTAATAAACATGTCTTTAAATATTCCATTTTAATCATTATTCACTGATGTTACCCAACCATCCATTGGAGAAATAGAAATACACAAACCAAGTATATGTACCTTTTCACTATAAAATTTTGTACAAATTGTGCTAAATCCCTTTCACGAATTGACGAGTGCATGCCAACACTGATTTCAAAGTGCTAAGTTAGTTTTAAAGTTTCTTAGAGAGTTTTCCTTGTCGTAATCTTATCACAGGTTTATCAGTTTTTAAAACCACTCTACTACTCCGACTTCAATGTCATATGTTCCATAAGTTTCCTTTAAATGTCCCTATGAGATCTTGATGATGATTGTAACAAGAGGGTTAAGCATGTTTCTTCTTTCTGAAAGTATAGCAGATCAATATCAATTACAAGAAACACTCTTTGGCTACACATGGGACTACCCAGTTGAAACCATGAACACCACTTGATAGTAATTTCTTATTATAGCCTCACTGTCTAAGGAATTTTTCTTTTTTTACCCCCACTTCATTATTAAGCTTGATCAACAAGAATGCTGACTAAGGATTTATATTTAATTGAAATCCTTTGCTTTTTACTGGCAAGATGATTTTGTACCCAAGATGGATTTAATTAGTGAGATGAAGATTTAAAAGAAATTGCCTTTTCAAAATGTAGAGTTGTCATATCATTTTATATGCAATGCCAAAAAACTTTGCATTTTATCCCTGAGAGGATAAAATTCTGATGGTTGGTATAAGTGTTTTTGATTGGTGAACTATAGCTGAGTAATCCTGTATGTAAATTTAATTAAGAAGGAAAATAATATGCTTTAATACTTTGCAGACTGGTGTTTCAACTATATTTCTTTTTTCTTCTGTGGAAAATCAGAAGATTCTTTGGAGTGAATTTGTGGATTGTAGAGGAAAGGGGGAAGTGTCAGCCAGCCTTAAATTGAATTTATGGTCTAATATTTAATGCAGGTGACTTTTCTGTTGGATATAGTCCTTTCCTTTGAGTGAAATGATCACATTTAATTGATTTTATGGGGTTTAACATTTTTTCTTGTGATTTAGGAAGTAGAAGATTCTTTCAAATAAAGAGAACATTAATTTAAGAGTGGGAAAAAGGAACAAAGGAAATGCCTTCTTTGGGGCAATGGAATGGGAGTCCCTGAAAATAAAAAAAAAGATACAGAGAATTGTCAAGAGTTATCAAGTTTTGCTAGAACACTTGCTGAATAGGATAAAATGGAAATCTTTTTCTTTTCTTTCCTTTCTTTTCCCAATGTAGATTGTTACTACATATGGAGATTTGTTTATTAGAAAATACAGGTGGGGGCCGGCTCGATAGCCCAGTGGATAGGGCGCCGGCATACCACATGGGAGGCCC
>PVKH010045772.1:0-10432 GCA_004027955.1 Chaetophractus vellerosus
CACTAATCAAAAGGATAAGCAGGACAACTACGGTAGCTCCCATGATTTACTGAGGGCTCCCTGTGCTCTAGGCTCTCTGCCCCATTCCAAGTAGAGGATATGCATTCCTTATCTAGTCCTCACCAACTCACGCAGTAGCTGCTATCTTACTTTGTGGATAAGGAAACTGAGGCACAGAAAGGTTTAAATAATGTATTCAAGGTCACATGGCCCATAAGCAAGGCCAGGAGTTTGAACCAGATCATCTGGCTCAGTATCCATGTGCTTAACTACTGAACTAAGCATTGGGTTGGATTCTTGGCTAGGCACAAAAAAACTGCTACCTCACGGCATTAGAATAATAAAGCCTAGTAATTTCTTTCTTTTATTGAAGGCTCAGAATGTGCTAGATAGTGGATGTTACATGATTTACCCTCACAACAATCTGAGTAGGTTCATATTATCATCACATACCCATTTTATAAGAAGAGCAAACCAAGGCTGAGAAACCTGACCAAGACCACCAGATACTAAGAGGCCAAACTGAGACTCAATCCTATTCCATCCAATTCAGAGACCTCATGTGTGTCAGTAATGGAATGATTCTGGTTTCTCTACTGCTGGAACTGGGTCATGCTCACTATCCCTCAAATGGTAAGTTGAACAATGATCAGTGTGTGA
Source organism: Chaetophractus vellerosus (assembly GCA_004027955.1). Lineage (NCBI taxonomy): Eukaryota > Metazoa > Chordata > Mammalia > Cingulata > Chlamyphoridae > Chaetophractus > Chaetophractus vellerosus. The sequence goes on from PVKH010045772.1 coordinate 661, forward strand.
CTTATGGCCTCAGAGATATGAGATACTGACCTCCTGGGCCTATTCCTTTGTTTTGTTTCTCCTTTTATTCAGTATTTCCTCCCACCCGGTCTCCTCCTGCCCACCCAACCATCCCCCAATTCCTTCTTTTAAGTGCAATGGGAGGGAAAGAAGCATTTCCTCTGGCAGCTGCCTTTTTCAAACAATATGGGATGTGAGCCTAGTGAGGCTGGGGAGAGGAATGAAGGAGCGAGGCTGGCAAAGCGAGGCAAAGTGGGACAGAACAGAGACGGAGCAAGGAGGCCAGAGAGCAGCTGGGAAGAAACAAGCTGAAGGAGAAGGAGCAAATTCTAGCCAAGTGGAAGACTGAGGGAGAGATGAAAAGGCTCTGGCGGCTCTAAGGGGTTGGGCAAGTTGCTTGAGATAGTCTCATACAAAAAGCAGTCAATGGGATTCTGTTTCATGGGTGTCTTACACATATGCACATGGCCCGCTTCCATGTTCAACAGAGAAACATATGGAGAAGCCCCTCCAAGATGGTGGGCCCATCTTTATTCAATTCAATCCATGTCTGAGGGCCCACTGCGTGCAAAGACCAGCATTTGGCCAAGAATAAACAGAGAGCGCTCACCTACAGACAGACAGGCAACCACGGTCTTTCTCTAAAACCCTTCGGGACAAACCACCAGTATGTAGATATAACCATGGGGCTATCCGAATATGTGAACATTTGCAACACTTGCACTCTAGCAGTGGGTCTTCGATTACCAATTTTATTTTTTTACACTTCAGAATAAGGGGAAACGTATAATGTAGTCTCAAACACAGTAGACTTTTTGACTCCAGAAAGAAGGTGCCGATTCATATTAAACTCATTCACCTTTTCCGCACCCAAGAGGTAAAGCCTCAAAGACGACGTGAAATGCCAACAGACTGCAGGGCAGCTGCAATCCTGTAGCTCCTGGTAAGTGAAGCTGTACTTTTGACACCATCTCCAAAACTGAGAGCTTTCCTCTCTTTCAGCCTTCCTGAGGATCAGGGCAAGTTGGTGCCAAACTGCAGTATGACTTCACTCTCTGTAATCCGCATGGCACGTGTGAATGCCCACAGTATGCCAGATTATCAGTAAGATGATAACACTTGTATATTATACCTGTCTGGCACCATTTGAAGGAGGCTCCCTCGGGCCGACTAAGGTTTCCCTTCCTGTTATCTGCACCTGCACCAAGTGCAGAAGCAATAAAAACACCCAACAAAACCATATTTTAGGAGCTTATTCAAAAGCAAAAAGACAAAACCAAAGCAAGTCAACACAAACCCCAAAGCAATGCCTGCCGGGGCAACACAAGAACAAGGTAACGAACCTGAGGTGCCGGTTCTCCCACCAAGTGTGTGCACAAAGTCTCAAGTTTGACAGTGACCCTGGCAAAGTTCCCCATCTTTTGTCTGTCTTCGCTATTGAACCTGAATTTTAACCAACAAAGATAGAATAATAATAATCACAAAAGCTAATATTTATCAAGCGCCTCTACGTGCCAGACACCGTACATCAACTTTCTAGATGGATTTTCTCATTTAATCCACAGAAGAAATTTTGTCCTATTGTGCACGTGCACACACATATTTATAGAAGATGAAACACGCTAATTTCTTGTAATTCTAATTTACAAGAAGGTAAACTGGAAAGGTTAATAGGCTTTAGGTCACCCAGCAAGTGTTAAAAAGCCTCTCCCTGCATCAGGGTTCAGTCACGTCCTTCCCCAGTGCCACAGCTTACGTGGTGGCTTTAGCACTAAAAATCTTTATCACTGAAGCTAAATGGCTTCTGCAAAGGCTTTTTTTTTTTTTTTTTTTTTTGCTTTTGCGTTTTCTCTTAATTTATAAGTGGGAATTCGTATTTCAATGAACAGGCACACAGTCGTCCTGGGAAGTTAGCTCCATGCAGTTTTTGGAGGATGAAATTGAAAAGAGGGACGGAAGAAATCAAATCATCGCCGAGGGGTGAGGGTCTGTGGCCGCTAATACTTCTGTCACTCTGTCCCTGACAGAGCATTAGGGGTAGAAAAAGGACGGTAAATGACACTTCATGGACTTAGGACTTCAAGTCAGCATTGCTCAATGGGCAGCTTTCTGTGGAGATGGCAAGATTATATAGGTATTAGCGCAATTCCATGTCAGTAACCTCTTAACAGGAACGTATCGTTAGGATATTTTGTTCTGGTTTTTACCAGTTAATTGTGTAAAATTCTTTGTGCTAAAAGAGGATCTTCACCAAATACATAAATGGTGTGGGGACTAAAAAGACTCTTAATAAGAGTGCGAATGAAGAGTTGCTCAAGAAGCTTTCTGGCCTATTAGAAATAGCCTTCTCTTAGGTCATGATTAAATGCTCAGCCTAGAAAGAGCGAGCAGCTGCGCTACTTGGCATGCTACCTAGTATATTATTGGTAGTCAACATGTAACTGAATGCTGTATTTGTTACAGAAATGGCAGCTATACATAAAGATGACTCACTGGATCCTGGACAGCCATATATTTAGTAAATAAAAGTCTGGAGTAGATGGAGCTCAAGAGCTTGTTGACAAAGGTCCCTGTGAATGAGGACATTGGGTTTGAACTTCTAAAGGATATTGTACTAGAACGCCTTAACCGAGGAGGTCCAAAAATGAGCTCGAGGCATGGGGGATCATAGTGGCAGTAAGGCAGCCCCAGCACCAAGCAATGCTTCCTGGCTCCGAGCTGCAATGAGTGAAAGGGGGAAGAAACAAGCCAGTGAGGGAGGAGGTGAACAAACAAGTAACAAGTGAATAAACGAGCAAATGAGCGAACGAAGGAACGAGTGCGCCTGAAGGTGCTACTTCCATGACGGCCACTGAAATAGCTTCACTCTCCACTCGGTCTTACACAGGCACTAAGTACCACACACGGCCATGAACACCCAGGCCCCTCTCACTGACCACAACGGGACCAGCTAAACATTCTGATGAAGGCACTGCTCCTGCTCACAGCACAGCTATAATAACCAAAGGGAAGGGAACAATCTGGGTCACAATCACGGCAGGGAAAGATGACCTGCAAACGTGTGGTTCCTCTTCCCAACCCACTCAGCAACGCAGCCATTTCAGCCTCCAGCTGCCCTGACCAAGGTGGAGAGACAAAGACGTTCAGAACCATGAGTGGATTACAAATTAATAACTGGTTTGCAAATGGTGAGCTGCCCTGAGCGGCTCTCTCATTCTCCTCAAAACTAAACACCAGACACCGTGCCAAGGAAAAATAATACAGACTACGTAAGCACATTCAAATCCCCAACCTGACTATAAAACCCTTGTGTAGTCTAACGTTCGACCCAACTGAAGTATCATTTCCAGTCCCTGTAGTGTAAAAATGAAGGCTGTTGTGAAAAGGCAATTCAGCAGGCAATCTGGTAAATAGCTAGCTGGGAATGCTCTGATGTGCAACTCCTGCGACAGGAGGTCACTCATGGCAACTTACTTTTCCTTCCTTTCCTCCTTTCGTACTAGACCCATGGGTGGGAAAGTCAAGGCTGTACTTTTACAAGAAGCACTGTGCCCTCAACTGATTCCAAAAGAACATCCTTGTGAAGGTGGTGGGTGGACACCAGTGCCAGCCTGCTTCTTACATCTTTAGCTTCCTTAAAAGGCCAAGGAGACACGAAAAGCTCCCTCCTTTGCCTGACCCCTGGGGTGCTCCTAATAAACTCATCATGCCCCCTCGACCAGAAAAAAGCACACACACCTTCTTCCTGGACTCTCAGAAATGGCCTCTGTCAACTCAAAAAGCATCCCTCTCATTTTCTGCAGCCCCATCAAAACTGCCCCAGGTTATTGTGTCGTGAAGAGCTATTATGCTGGACAGAAGAGGGAAGATTCAAGAGGCTGGTGGGGAGAAAACTATGGGGAAGGCTGGAAAGAAGCAAAGCTCAGGAGACGAGTTTTTTAACCTTCCCAACTTTCATCGATCAAACATTCCAAAGAAGATGGAAGAAATGAACTGCAATACCTTTTTCTCACCAAGCACAAACCCCGGTATCATAAATAATTCTTTACTAATCATAAACAGTCACCAGGAATCAAGTGTATACGATGGGCCAAGTACTGTTTAAATGCTTTGCATACATGTGCCCATTTATGCCTCACATCAAATCTAAGGGCAGGTACTATCACTGCCACCAAGACACACTGAAGTTCAAAGCCTCAGTCACTTGCTTAGGACAGCAGACAATCTGTACACATTAAAGGACAGAACAAACACCACTGACCCAAGCTGAAAGATTCCAGTATGATCTGATCATGTTAAAACTCTAAAACTAGGTACTACAAAAAATAATCCATTCTTGGTTTCCAACGCAGTTGGATTTGAACCACCACAGGAAGCTCACATTATCTTCACTGATGAAGGCACCCAAGCTGGACCTATGCAGAGGCACAACATCCCCATAAAATGACTCTTGCATTTAATGCAATTTGAGTCAATCAAGTCTTCACATATGGCCTGGTTAGCTTGTGATTCCTGAAGGCAGTGGATCAAACAGTCCATGCCCCGGCCCAGGGAGAATTTGCTTGTTTAACAATAAATACTTTGGGATAAAAGGAGAGAAAGAGCAGATGCTCTTTTATAAGGCTGCCTTCAGATTTTAGGTCTAGCCGAGGTCTTCCAGGATGAATGAAGAGTTCAAGGTAGTAAACCCTGGGCTGCAGAAGACAATAAAAGGTGAGCGAGCATGGGTGGGATTAGCCTCACTCTCAGGACCCTGCAAAAGGCCTGCAGAAAACATCTAGTCCAAGAAGAGTTGCGCTCAAAGATTATCTGCAACTAAAGATTATCTGCAACTAAATTATTAGTTGCAAACTCAGGAGGAGGTCTATGCTTTCAAAGGAAGTGCAGCCCAATCAGGATTCAGTAAATGAAACAGTGCCAAAACTGAAGAGTGGCATTCGCCACGGCGTCCTGGCCGAGGCAGGGAGGGTCTCACACCCCTCTGCCTGGCCCAACCCAGTCTTCCTGTAGAGCACCAGTGCAAACCCCAGGCAGGGCCAGCTTCCCAGCATATGACCTCACGTTCACACAGGGCCCCGCCCTCAGCGAGGTCCCACACTTGCTTTGTGCTCTGCTGACGCTGTCCTGAAACTCTTAATGTCTGAACGAGGAACCCCATATCTTTCTTCTTGCACTGCACCCCGCAAATAATGTAGTTGGTCCTCCCCCACTATCTGTTTGTTCCTAGAGCTTTCAAAAGCCTTCCAACATTTGACTCTTCCATCTTTTTACAGGCAACTTGTTTCGTGGACTATTGGCACTGCATGAAACCTGGCTTGATTGTCCTAGATTGTCAAAAATTGACATTTAATGCAGAGAGCAAGCATTATTTTCACCTCACACCTAATACATGTGCTGACCTGTGAATCGCAATGAAATGTGCTCAGTATGATTGTCAGAGCCCAGGGAAATGCAAGATTCAAACATCACTAATGCGTTTAATGGGAGTAGGGTGGGGGTAACGAAAGGGGCTGTGAGAATCTGAACCACTCACTAAAAATCAGTTCCAGATCCTCAACCTTATTGTATTTTATATAAAGCGTGTGCCTCCCAAATATGTGCACACACACAGGTAAACACAGGTATCCAGGGAAAAAATGTGCAGCTCCACAGACATGTTATATCCTTGGTCCCATGAATGTAACAAATATAAGAGAACATTTAGTCCTTGTAGTGCTAGCCCCAAGTACAGTTTCTTTGCAGAGGAAGAAAACCAAAGATAAACGCATACCCTGGAAAACCACCTAGATATTAACAATTATATGGAAGATGATTTAATGACAGAGAAAAATGTTGTTGATACAGTGTGGGGAAAAAACATGTAACAAAATGTATACATAAAATTTGGGGTTGCATATGTTACCACAAGAAAATTTTTTTTAAAAATGTATATAGATAACCCCACCTTTTTTTTTTTTTTTTTTTACCAGTATACCCATATATATATATTTAGGCACATACAGCCACACATATATTTCCACATAGATATCTATACTGACTGCATGCATATTATTGTGGGGAGCAAGGCTGGACCTGATCCCAATAGATATCTGACTTGGAGAAAATCACATCCTATTTCTGAATCACAGTCTCCTCATGGACAAAGGTGTGCTCAGTTCAGATCATTACTAAGGTCCTCCACAGGTCACACCTTTCTGGTTCCCCGCTCCAGGGACAGGGGGATCAGGGCAGCTCAAAAAATTCCTCCACGAATACCTCAAGTCTCAAAGGCAAATTGGCTCCTGCCTGCCTCCTTGCTCTGAAAGGAAACTATGAGATACACTTGGCAGGGGTAAAGGGAAAAAAAAAAAAAAACCACTATAGATATATGTACACACACAAACATATATACACATATACACATACATATATATACAAACACATATACTTTTTTCAAAATATGGCTATAGATCATAGTTATGTATATCTTACAACCCAGGAAGATTTTTTTTAAAATTACTTCTGAGGTATTCATTCCAAGACTCTCCCCAAACCATGGGCTAAAGCCACTTTGAAAAGGAACAATGGAAGTTGAGGGAAAGCGCTTCATCATCTCTCAGGCTCTAGTCAGTGCCCTCATACTCTCGGCACACGGTCCGCCTCCTTGGGGTTTTCCTAGCCCAAAATAGAAGTAGTTTGGTGAGCCAGGCTCTGTGACCACCCATGCTCTGAATTACACACAGGTGTTCGAAAATACAGAGGGATCCAGCATAATTAAGAGCATTAAGCAATCATCTCAGCCCAAGGAGGCAGCTGAAGAAAAGAAGAACAGAGTTTGGGCAGTACTTTGAGAAATAAATTCCAAAGCCTTTCACCAAGTGGAAAACTTGGCTTTGGACACACATAAAAATAAGCCTTGGCCTGATCATAGCTCCCAGTGGACATTTGCCAGATCACAAAATTTGACCCAATTGGCTTGCCTTACCACAGAGAAGGCCATTTCTGGAATAGCAGATGGTACTGCTGGTAAGAACCAACATGGATGACAAGACAGCAGACAGGAAAATGGCAGAACATGACTGGCCTGGGCCAGGGTGGAAGTCTTTATTTTCAAGAGAAACATTTGTACTACACAATTAAAAATAATAATATCATAGTGGCCTTCAATCTGATTTTCTTCTTTTGTAGACTTCAATTACTCTTTCTTTATGTCCTATAGCAAAACTAATTATTCTTTTATTTTCTCTCTTGTCACTTGGAACTGTTGTACAGTAGTGAAGCAAGTGCTGAACTCTATCCAGGGGAGAATGCCTCTTATGGAGAATGACATTAGAAACCACTCACGACAAAGAAGGTAGCGTCAGTATTTTTCCACAGTGTTTTAGGAACCTAGAAAAGATGCTAGGTTACAAGAATTATTTCTCTTTAAACAAACCATTACCAAATATAAATTTATTTGATGTGAGAAACTCTATTTAAAAAAATTAAAGCCATTGTTTAATAAGTCAACTGACTAATGGTCCCTGTTGCTTTTTTTTAAAAAAGCATTCTCCAAACATTTCCCCCTTTGCCATATTTTTTCCATTCTTCAGGGAAACACTATCTACCCTTTAGACTCATTTTGTTTAACATCTCCAGTCATTTATGCTATTTACCAAGTATCTGATAGTCGTAATAAAACACCAGTACAAATAACCAAGTTGTCTAGAAGGGGAAAAAAAAGTTTTCCAATCTTCCTTCTCCGGTCAAGATAAACATTTCTAGATGGTCCAAGTCAGTTAGCCAGGCTGACACAAATGCCTTTTATCTCTCCTCTTCAATTACAAAAGATTATCATTTTACTCAGCAATAAGCCTGACTAAATTGAAACTCTGTACATCAGAATTAAATATGTTCTATCTACTCAAAATGAACAGTGTATTATTTATCACTAATATTTAATGACAAAAAAACTGATAACTTTCTCCGATTATACCACTGATTTCATCTAGTCACGCATCATCGATTCTTTGGGCCATTAGCATAATCACAGAGCATCAACTCCGGCTTATGCAGCAAGTTTGATAACAGAGCTGAAAGTAGACACACACTATTTTAAAAACATGTTCCGATCTTCATCTAAGTATATCTTTATTTATATGGCTTTCTTACCATAAAGATGCCAGTCCTTTAAAATATGCAGAAATCACTTTCTACACTCAAGAACAAGGTGCTATATCATAACAAGGATACAGAAGTATAAAGCGCCTGTTAATTAAACATCGCTTTTTAACTCGCTACCCTGCATATGTAACTCTTAAATTCTAAGCCAAATCTTTAAATAAGAATGAGAAAATGGCTAGGCTCCTTCAAATGAATGCTTTGCCTATATTTTTTCCTTCATGTAAGAGATCAGTTGATTTATATGTTATTTTTAAAAAATCAACGTCCCTGATAAATGTTTGATTTTAAAAGGCCCCCCCCCCAAAAAAAAACACTGGCAAATGACCAAATTATGAAGTTCAAGTCAGAGTAATGGTTTCATTTTAACCCTAGCTTTTCAATTTACTACATTGGGGAATGCTGCTGGGTTTTAGGTTTAAATGTAAAGGGCTTATCCTGAATTAATATTCAGCACTTCAAAGGGTTCACATGGGAAAAAATGAATAAACTACAGCTACACACATCCACATGGATGAATTTTACCAACTCTAATGAAGAAAAAAAAAAGCAAGTTACCAAAGAACACATACAGGAGGATACCATCAATAAAAACCTTGAACATGCAAAACAAAAACCTATGTTTGGGAGATTACATTCAAAAGTATTAAAAGTCGAAAGAACTGCATGGGAGGAAATTCAGCCAGCTAAGAACAGTGGTATCCTCCAGGCGAGAAGGACGATGGTGAGATGAGGAGAGGCTGTGCCAGGAGCCCCTTCAACCTGCCAGCAATGTGCTCTTTCTTAAGCTGAGCTGCAGGTACGTGGGTGCTTGTTGTACCTTTTTGGTGTCTTACATATAATAAAAATGTAAAGCACAGTTTTAAGATAAACGGCGTTGTGAATACCTACCTCATTTCTTTCCTCAAAAGTTGTTCTCAATTTAGAGATCAAAGTCTTGAGGCCAAGACACCACATTTTATTCAACGATTATAAACCCCTGCATAAAACCCATTTCTGCTGTTTTCTGAAGTGCTTATTACCTTATAGTTAGAGAATTCTCTTGCCCTGATACTCTGCTATGGGAAAATCATCTTTGACAGAGACATGTTTATAGTTAATGAGAGTGACTTTCCTGCTTCCCCACAAAAAAAAAAGCAAATGCATGTATGAGAGCTCGAAGCATTTTTCCTTTTGCAACGACGTGAACACACTAAGAAGGACGTAGAAGTGCATTGTGTGTGTGATTTCAGGACAAGAGTGCATAAGAGAAAAGTGACTTTTGCCAGGTGGGGCGTTTTTCTCCTCCCATATCCCATACCTCATTCCCATCGTGAATGTTGTGTTGCAGCCACCAGAACAGTGAGACTCAAAGGGGGAGCACCTCAGTCAATGGCAAAGAGGATGGCCTGCTTCTACAAGCATAAGAATGTGTTGCAAGCTTATCAAAGTTATGGCTACGTGTTTACTGTCAACATGCATCATACTGCAACAAAAGCCGTTATTTAGAAAATACGAGGAATACATTTAAGCGCCTGAACCCTCCCTTAAACCCAGAGAAAGCATTCAAAACAGCAGGTCTGCAACAACATGCCTGACGAAGGCCATAAAAGAAAACCAAGGACTGAACGATTTTCTATTTTTTTTTTAAAGA
>PVKH010045773.1:0-10467 GCA_004027955.1 Chaetophractus vellerosus
TGGGAGTCAAGAGATCTAGACATGTAGGCAAGATGGGATAAGTTTAGGTGCACAGTCACTGGCTCAGTAGCAGAGGACAGCTGACTGGGGACAGGAGCCTGTCAGGGTGGTCTTTTCTGGGAGCCTGGAGGACGGAGGTGTGAGGTGCATAGGTCTGCAGTCAACTTGACTGTGAGTTGGACTACTCAACCTAAAATCATGAGTTCTTTACTCCCCAGCTGGAAACACAGGCAGCTAAACCCTGTTCTCCAGGCGGGGATCTGGGCAGACCGAGTCCATTCTGGTAGACTGGTGAGAGGGGGAATAAACTCCAAGAGAGGGGAAGTTCTGACAAAGGGTGGAGAGGGGTTTCCTTCCTGTGCGTTTGGTTGCCAGGACCCCCTAGCAGATTTCAGGTGTGAATTAGCTGGCTGGAAGTGGTGCTGGGCTGAGGGGAGAGGTGAATCTGCTGTGCACTGCTAATCTACCTAACTGTGACACAGATGCTAGGCTCAACAAAGGGTAGAGCCAGCAATATTACAGCTCCATCCTGAGTAACACAATCTGAGCTCCCCTGGGGGAATCAGGCAGTGGGAAGTTATAGATAAGCCTCCATGAGCCTATTTGGGGTCCCCTCACAGGAGGGGGTGGTCTAGAAGAGGAGTTCTTTAAGGACCCTTATTACATCAAAAGAATAGAGAGAGAGAAATGTCTTGACTTGCTTTAATCACTAAATTTTCCCTCAAAGCCTGCATAGAGAAGGCTTCAGGGCAATTGATTAATGAACACAGGCTGAGAGGCTCCACAAGGGCCCAAAAGGAATGCTCTTCTTCCTTAGCTTTGACTGCATGCTTCTGTGCTTCTTACCTCTACTCTCTCCTCTGTTTTTTTTAATTAGGTGCTGAGAGCTTTTTCTACTATGCTGGTCTTCTTCATCCTTGACTTTCCATTCTCTGTGTATAGCGATTGTGTCTACCAACACTATCTCTTCTCCGTACTTCATCTTTCTGTTGTGGTTCTTATGTTCCACCTTCATTCATTTGCTCTCAACTTCACCCATGTTAACTTCTATCTTATCTATTCTGTTGACTTTTCTTTCTTTCTATTTTAATTAGCTTTTTTCTTTCAGCCTTTTCTTTATTAGTTTTCTCCTCATCATTCTGGCCCTATACAATATTCTATATATTTTTCTCTATCTGATTCCCCATTCCATTGTGGGCACTCCAATTTTTCCCCTTTTGCTCTACACTGCCTACATGATTTAAATATTCAATCTACTATGCCTAATGTGGCCCTGTTTCTAACATTTTTCAATAGTACTATTATCAATTTTCCTTTCTTACCTCTTTCTATTACTCTGGCCCTAACCATCTTCCTTCAAAGGAACATAGAATAAAACGAGGAAAACAACAAGGGTAAGAAAGGATCAAAGAGAAAACTTAACACACACACAGAATTACAAGCTAAATAAAACTCTACAGCAGAGAGAGAAGCTAATCAACTGAAAAAAACCATCAAAATAAAATGATGACCAGAGGGAAACAAAGCCCTACTGAGAAATGTATGATGTGGACCATTCCAAAGAACAAGCCAAAAACCAGGAATAGCCAGAGAACTTCAAACAACTAATCAAAGCTGCCCAAACAAATATCGTGGACCAACTTAATGAAGTGAAGGAAGAGATTAAGGATATTAAGAAGACACTGGGAGCACATACTGAAGAAATTGTAAACATACATGAAAAGATAACTGATATGATATCAATTAATAGCACAATCCAAGAAATCAAAAAGAAAATGTGTTAACATAACAGCAGATTTGAACAGACAGAAGAAAGAATTAGTGATGTGGAAGAAAGTACATCTGAAATCAAACAGATAGTAGAACAGATAGATAAAAAGTTGGGAAAAATCCAACAGGAACTCAGAGATTTAACCAATAACACAAAATGTACAAACATATGAATAATAGGCACCCCAGAAATAGAAGAGAAGGGAAAGGGAACAGAAAGAGTTTTGAAGGAAATAATGGCTAAAAGTTTCCCAACCCTATTGAGGGAGATGGATGTACATATCCAGGAAGCACAGAGCACCATAACAGGCCAACTTGAGGACATATACTTGTCAGAATGTCTGACGTTCAAGAGAAAGAGAAAATATTCAAGGCAGCAAGAGAGAAGACAACCATCACATACAAGGGAAGCACAAAAAGGTTAAGTGCTGACTTCTCAGCTGAAACCATGGAGGCAAGGCGACAGTGGTATGAAATAGTCAAGGTACTAAAAGAAAAAACTTCTAGCCACGAATTCACTATCCAGCAAAGCTGGCATACAAAAATGATGGAGAGTTCAAATAATTCAGAGATAAACAGAAATTAAGGGAATATGCCAATAAGAAACCTACACATCAAGAAATATTAAAAGAAACTATAAAGGTTGAAAGGAACAAACAGGAGAGAGAGTTGGAGGAGAGTGTAAGAACAACTGAAAAGACATAAAAACAAACAAAAACTACATAGGACATAAATAAACCCAAAGAAAATATGGCAGATGTAAGAAATTCATTGAGAGTAATAACACCGAATGTTAACGGATTAAATTCACCAGTCAAGAGACCGTTATTGGCAGAATGGATAAAGAAATATGACCCATCTATATGTTGTCTACAAGAGACCCACTTTAGACCCAGGGATTCAAGGAGGCTGAAAGTGAATGGCTGGAAAACAATTTTACATGCAAATAATAACCAAAAAATGGCAGGATTAGCTATCGTAATATCAGAGAAAATAGACTTTAAATGTAAAAAAAATCCTAACAGACAAAGATGGATGCTGTATGTTAGTAAAATTGGTAATCTCTCAAGAAGAGAGAACAATCATAAACATTTATGAACCAAATCAGGGTGCCTCAAAATACACTGGAAAAACTTAAGTGGAGAAATAAATGTCTCTACAATTATAGTGGGGGACATTAATACACCATTATCACCATTAGACATAACATCTAGACAGAGAATCAGTAAAGAAAGAAGGAATCAGAATAATACATTAGAGGACCTGGACCTAATAGACGTATACAGAATGCTACACCCTGTTACAGCAGAATATACATTCTTGTCGAGTGCACATGGATCATATTCAAAGATAGACCACATGCTAGGCCACAGAACAACTCTCAATGAGTGCAGAATGATTGAGATTATACAAAGTAATTTCTCTGAGCACAATGGAATGAAATTGCAAATCACTAAGGGCCTGAGAACTAGATTAGACATGAAGATATGGAAGTTAAAGAACACACTCTTGGGTCAAGGAGGAAATCTCAAAGGAAATCAGTAACTACGTCAAATCGAATGAAAATGATAACACAACATATGAAAGCCTATGGAAGAAAGCAGTCCTGAGAGGGAAATTTATAGCTTGAAATGCATACATTGAAAAAGAAGAAAGAGGTAAAATTGAAATATTAACTGCACACCTGAAAGGATTGGAAAAACAACAACAAACTAACCCCAGGGGAAGCAGAAAGAAAGAAATAACAAAGATCAAAGCAGAGCTAAATGAAATAGAAAATGATAAAGCACTAGAAAAAATAAACAAAACCAAAAGCTGGTTGTTTGAGAAGATAAATAAAAGTGACAAACCCTTAGCCAGATTATCAAAGAAAAAGTGAGAGCAGATACAAATACACAAAATAAGGAATGAAGAAAGGGATATCACTACTGACCCCACCTAAATAAAGAATATCATAAGAGGATACTTTGAAAAATTATATGCTAACAAGAATGATAATTTAGAGGAAATGGATAAATTCCTAGAAACTCACAAGCAGCCTACACTGACAAAAGAACAAATTGATGAACTCAGCAGTCCAATTACAAGTAAAGAGATAGACTCAGTCATCAAAAACCTCCCAACTAAGAAGAGCCCTGGTCCAGATGGCTACACAGCTGAATTCTACCAAACATTCCAGAAAGACTAACACCAATCCTGCTTAAGCTCTTCAAAAAAATAGAAATAAAAGGAACATTGCCTAATTCATTCTATGATGCCAACATTACCCTAATACCAAAACCAAGCAAAGATAAGACAAGAAAGGAAAATTACATACCAATATCTCTAATGAACCTAGATACTAAAATCCTTAACAAAATACTTGCTAATCACATTCAACAACATATCAAAAGCATTATACACCATGACCAAGTGGGTTTCATCCCAGGTATGCAAGGATGTTTCAACATAAGAAAATCAATCAATGTAATACACCACATAAACATATTGAACAAAAAAAATCATACGGTCATCTCTACAGATGCAGAAAAAGCATTATACAAAATACAGCACTGTTTCCTGATAGAAACTCTGCAAAAGATAGGAATAGAAAGAAACTTTCTGAACATGATAAACGGTAAATTTGAAAAACCCAAAGCTAACATCATCTTCAATGGGGAAATCCTAAGAGCCTTCCCTCTGAGATCAGGCACAAGACAAGGATGCCCACTGTCTCCACTCTCATTTAACATTGTCCTAGAAGTACTTGCTTGAGCACTGAGGCAAGAAAAAGATGTAAAAGGCATCTAAATTGGAAAGGAAAAAGTAAAAATTTCATTATTTGCAGACGACATGATCCTATACTTAGAAAGCCCAGAGAAATCTACAACAAAGCTGCTAAATGTTATAAAGGAGTTCAGTGATGTTGCAGGCCATAAGATCAAAGCTGAAAATCAGTAGCATTTCTGCACACCAGCAGTGAGCAATCTGAGGAGGAAATCAAGATAAAAAAATACAAAAACAGTTTGACAGTTTCTTATAAAGTTAAACATGCACTTACCATATGATCTAGCCATTCTAGCCCAAGATATTACCTAAGGGAAAGAAAGTGCATGTCCATACAAAGTCCTGTATATAAATAATCAAATCAAGGGGCCGGCTGGACAGCCCAGTGGATAGGGCACCGGCATACCACATGGGAGGCCCTGGGTTCAGCTCCTGGGGACCTCTCCTAGCGGGCAGACTGCCTTGAGAATGGCAAGCTGCCATGGGCAGGCCAGAGCCGCCATGGGCAGGGCAAACAGCTGCCATGGACAGGGCAAAAGCCACCATGGTCAGGGCAGGTTGCCCACGAATGGAGCACAGCCAGCCACCCACGAACTGAGAGCCAGCCGTGAATGGAGGCAGAAGCCGCCCACAGGCAGGGAAAGCCACGCCTGCGCAGTGACCAGTCTTCACCACAATGGGGGTGGAGGGGAGATATGTAATAAATTAAATAAATATTTTTTTAAAAATCAAATCAATTTTATTTATACTAGGCAAAAAACTGAAACAACCCAAAAATCCATCAACAGATGACTCAATAAGCCCATTGTCACATATCCATAATATGCAGGAATAAAAAGAAATGAATTATTGATACACTCAACAATGTGAATGACTCAATATAATTATAAGAATTTTTGAAAGAGCTGAGACTAAAAGAAGTACATATTGCTTTATTTCATTTTTATAAAGTTCTAGCATGGCAAACTAATCTTTAGTGACAGAAAGCAAGTTAGTGGTTTCTGGGGAATGGGGGAAAGAAGAGAATGTAGGATTATATAGAGGGTTGAGGAAACTTTTAGGGTGATGGATATGTTCACTAGCTACTGCAGTGAAGATTTCACAGGTGTGTACACATATGTCAAAGCATATCAATTTCTACAGTTTAAATATGTGCAGTTTATAGTACTCAATTATATCTCAATTGAGCTCTTCAATAAAACATGTTATTCTTTAGAACATTTCAAATGGAATTCAGGGAACTCTGGAAAACTGAGCTAGAGCATGTGGCTTAGGCAGAAGGACTAAGAGACTCTTTCTTCCCTCAGCCAATTTAACTATTGTGACATTATCTCAGATCACAGATATAAATGGAATAATAAAAATTTAACAAAGGGAAGTGACAATGATTAAAGTGAGATGGTTGTGGGGGGTTGGGACTCTTCCCAGGTAGGGGGGTTCTTAGTCTACTCACTAGTGAACACCAGGCCCCAGGTAAGGATCATCCATACTTTTCAACCCATGGCATACAATTTGTTCTCATTTTAATTATGGTACAGTGAAATTGACTCTTTCTTTTCTTTAATGTACAATTCTATGATTTTTAAGACATATTTATGTTTAGGAAATCACCACTATAAGCAGAATATAGAAGAGTTTCATCTACCCAAAAATGTCTTCCTGTGATTCTTGTACAGTTACATCCTTTGCTCAGCCATGACCCCTGGCAACTACTGATCTGGTCTCCATCACTAGTTTGTTTTGTTTCATTTTTTTTAATTACATAAGTTTTACAGAAAAAAAATTACAGAATTTTCTTTTAAATTACAGAAGTATTATAGAAGGTTTACAGAAAATACATGCACAAAATATCAAGTTTCAATATATAACCCTTCACATACACACTTTTCCCTATTATTAACACTTTATATGAGTGTGGGACCTTTGTTACAATTGATGCAATAACATTAATATAATCACACTGTTAACTACAGTCCATAGTTTACAGTAGCATTTCCTATACTTTTGTCTTTTCCAGAATGTCATATAAAGGGAACCATAGAGCAGGTAACCTTTTGAGATAGGCTTCCTTCACTCACACGATGACTTTGGGATTCATCCAAATTATTGTGCTTATCAAGAATTCATCCCTTTTTATTATTGTGCATATTCCATCCAGTGAATGTACCACAGTTTGTCTATATTTTCACCCATTGAAGGATATTTGTGCTGATTCCAGATTTTTTGCTATTACAAATAAAGCAATAATTGGTTTTATGTGAACCTAAGATTTAATTTCTCTAAGATGCCCAGGAGTGGGCTTGCTGGGTCATATGACATGTGGAAACTGCCAAACCTTTTCCAGAGAGGTTGTACCACTTTGCATTGTCACCAACAAATATATGAGCACCTATCATCTATGTGAGTATTCCAGGTGCCCTGCATCCTGGCCTCTTGATATGGTGACTATATATTTTTTAACTTTATTTATTCCAATAGCTATATAGTGATGTCTGTTCATGTACTTTCCCTATTTTTTATTGTTGTTTGCTTCCTTATTGTTAATTTTGAGAGCTCTTTATATATTCTGGACACAAGCCCTTTGTTGTCTATGTGATTTGCAATATTTTAAACTCAGTCTATAATTTTTAATTATCAACAGAGTTTTTCACAAAGCAAAATTTTAATTTTAATATTAATGAAGTCCCATTTATCATTTTTTTTTCTTTAACTGGTCATGCTTTTGCTGTTGCACCAAAAAACACTTTACCTAAACCCAGGTAATAAGTTGTGATGTTTAGGTGAATATTTGTTCACATGGTTGTCCAATTGTTCCAACACCACTCATAGAAAAGATAAGCCTTTCTCCACCGAATTGCCCTTGCATTTTAGTAAAAAATCAGAAGTTGTTTATATCTACAAAAACATGTGCTAGTATTTTGATTGTTATTGTGTTAAATCTATAGATCAATGTAGGAGTTGTTTCTCTGCTGAGTCTTCTAATCCATGAACACAATATGTCTCCTCATGTAATTAGGTATTTTTTCATCGATTTTTTTTCACTGAGAGATCCTGTTCATGTTTTCTTACATTTATATTTAAGTATTTCATTTGGGGGAAATTACTTTAAATAGTATGGTTTTCAAAGCATTCGTTTCCAGTTGTATATTACTAGTTTATAACCATATGTTTGCTTTTTGTATGTTCACATTGTGTCCTGCAATATTGCTAAACTCACTTATCAGTTCTAGTCATTTGATTTTGTGTTGTGGTGGTTTATTTCTATTTGACTGTTTTGTTTTGTTTTGTTTTGTTTGCAGATTCTTTGGGATTTCCTACATGAATGATATACTGTCTGTGACAGGGACAGTTTTATTTCTTCCTTTCCAAAATGGATGCCTTTTATTTCTTTTTAATGCCTTTTTACACTAAGATTCCCAGCACGATGTTGAATAGGAGTGGTGAGAGTCAACATCTTTGCTTTTTTCCAGCCATTAGGAGAAAGCATTCAGTCTTTCACCATTAAAAATGATGTTAGTTGTAGGTTTTTTTGTTCCTGCCCTTTATCAGGTTGAGGATGTTCCCTTCTATTGCTACTTTGCTGAGTGTTTTTTATCACAGATACTGTATATTGTCAAATACTTTTTCTACACCAATTGATATGATTATGTGGCTTTAGTTCGAACCCTGTAGCACATCCACAACCATGTCTAAGATTGTGTACTGTTTTTCTTTTCTAGTTTCTTAATAAATTTTTTACTCCTTTGCCTACCCTAATAAATTATTTTTAAAAATCTGAATAGCATTCAGAGTATGTTCTTTGAGCACAACAAAATTAAATTAGAAATCAACAATAAAATCTCCAAATATTTTGAAGCCATGTGTTAAAAAAAAAAAAAAACAGAACAACACCCATCCCAAAGAATGGAGTCTGCAACTTCACCCAAGATAATTCCATGCATCTGCCCCATGGGACTAAGCCCCCTCTCACTTAGAGGCAGAGTGGACACCACAATCCCCAAATCCTCAAGATTTGAATATGAACAATGGACTAAAATAGACTTACTATTATTCTACTGTGGACATACTGTTATTCTTGCAGTGGAACAACTTTTTATCATTGTTGTGGAAGCAGTGGCAACCGTGATTTCTGAAAAGAGGAAGAGGGAAAATAGGTGTAATATGGGGGCATTTTCAGGACATTGGAATTGCCCTGCATGACATTGCAATGACAGATACAGGCCATTATATATTTTGTCATAACTTACAAGATTGTGTGGGAGAGAGTATAAATTATAATGTAAACTATAATCCACAGTTAGGAGCAATGCATCAATATGTGTTCATAAATTCTAACAAATGGAGAGAGGAGCCAAGATGGCATCAGTTTAGGTGGGCACTTAACATCTCTCCAGCAGAGGGTGTCTTATTGGGGATGGGAGCCTGCCCGGGTGGTCTTTTTTGGGAGCCTGAGGATCAAGAGTCTGGGGTGCATCAAATGGAGGGAGCTGGATGGTGAGGTGGACTGCTCAATATAAAATCATGACTTGTTTATTGCCCAGCTGGAAACACAGATGGCTAAACCTTATTCTCCAGATGGGGGGATAGGTGGCCCCGAGTCCTGCCAGTGGCCCAATGAGGGAAAGTACACTCTGAGACTGGGAAGTTTCTGGCAAAGGGTAGAGAGGGGTTTCCTTTCTATGGGTTTGGTCACCAGGACCCCCTAGCAGTTTTTGGGAGTGAATTAGTTTTGTGGAAGTGGTGCTGGGCTGCGGGGAGAGGCGAATCTGTGGTGCACAGTTGATTTATCTCACTGTGCAACACAGAGGCTATGCTCAGGAAGAGGTGGAGACAGCAATTTTACAGCTCCACATTGAGTAACACAGTCTAAGCTTCCAGGGGTGGGGCAGGCACTAGGAAGTAGTTGATAAGTTTCCATGAGCCTGTTTAGGGTCCCCTCACAGGAGGGGGTGGTCCAGAAGAGGCATTCTTTAAGGAAACTTATTTCATTAAAAAAAAAGAGAGAGAGAGAATTGCTTTGACTTACTTTAATCACTAAATTCTGCTTCAAAGCCTGCAGGGAGAAGGCCACAGCATAATTGATCAATGAACTTATGCTAAGAGGCTCCACAGGGCCCAAAATGAAAAACTGTTCTCCCTTAGCTTGGTTTTACTGCATGTTTTCGTGTTTGTTTTGTTCTTCTTTGTTTGTTTGTTTGTTGCTTTTCTTATCTCTACCTTCTCCTCTTTTTTATTTTTATTTTTATTTTATTTTATTTTATTTTATTTTTTTAAATTAGGTGCTAGTAGCTTTTTTCTGCTTTGCTTATCTTCTTCTTCCTTGATTTTCCATTCTAAGAATATAGTGATTTTTTCTACCAATGCTCTCTACTCCTTCCTTCATCTTTCTATCTTCAGCTTTCTTCTGTGGTTCTTACATTTCAACTTTTTCATTTGTCCTCAACTTCATGGGTTTTGACTTCTATCTTGTCTATTCTGTTCTCTTTTCTGTCTTTTTTTTGTATTAGCTTTTTTTTCAAACTTTATTAGTTTTCTCTCTCCTCCTTATTCTGGCCTTATAAATCACTGATATATTTTTCTCTGTTTGATTCCCCATTACATTGTAGGCACTCCACTTTTCCCACCTATTACTCTACACTGCCTACATGAGTTAAATATTCAGTTTACTAAGTCTGATATTGCCCCTCTTCTAACATTTATCAATAGTACTATTATCCTTTCTCCTTTCTTGCCCTTTTGATTCCTCTGGCCCTAATCTTTTTCCTTCAAGGGAACATAGAGAAAAGCAAGAAAGTACAACAGCAGAAAGAAAGTATCAAAGAGAAAACTTAGCACACATACAGAACTATAAGCTAAATAAAACTCTAGAGCAGAGAGAGAAGCTAATCAACTGAATAAACCCATGAAGATAAAATTATGACCAGAGGGCAA
>PVKH010045774.1:0-10452 GCA_004027955.1 Chaetophractus vellerosus
AAATAAATGAGATAAATCTAACAGGGAGGGATAGAGCTGTAACACAAGAGTCAGAGGATGGCTTTAAAAGAGATGGTGAAGGGAATCCTCCCTAAGGAGGGGTATTGGAACAGCAGGTGAGTGATGAGGAGGCATCAGCATGTAAACATCAGAAAGAGGAACATTTCCAGGAAGCAAGGAGAGTAGTACATAGGCCAGAAGTCTTGAATGGAGACACTGTGAGGGATGAACAATGCACTTGGGTGAGTGTGACAGGTGAGGACACAGAGATGAGTGTTTGAGTGGAAACAATTGTGCAGAGCCTTATGCAAAGACAGTTATAATTTACTGTAAATTTGATGAAGAATTTACCTTTCCTTCTACTCTCAGCTTAGCTTAGCTGCTCTAATTGAATGCAGGGACTTTTACATGGGAAACAATTTTACAAATTAAAATAAAAGGTCATGAATAGGCCAAGTGGGGCTCAATGCTGTGACTGCCCCAAAGATGCCACCAAAGAAAAGTTGCTGGAAAGCACATGCAAAGTCTTCTGGAGAAAGATGGTACTTGAATGCACATGCTTTACTTCTCTTCATCCTGATTTTAATTTAGAGTTGAATTAATAATACATTTATGGTTGGTGATTTTTGAGGCAGAATGGAGGAGAGTGGATAATTATAATCATGTTTGCCCCATGCAATTCTTAATCCACAAACACTAAAACAACCAAAAAATTCTAATCATTTGACCCATGCCCTTTTAACTCCTTGCCTCTTACCCCTGGACATGATTAGATAAACACAGTCAGCATTTGCTTGGGTGGCAGAAACCTATAACTTGAAAGGAGATACAGGGTAGTTGAAGGAACCTATTTAACTTTTTGTAGGTCCTGCACCTTCTCTGTGCCCCAGAGGAAGGTACATGTTTTGTGTCAACTGATACATGGCTTACAAGAGGATATCAAGATGAGGAATATGCTGCCACCAATATACAAATTGCACAGTGTCTGGGACAGTGAGCTCTAAAGTTAGCACTTCTACCTTCAATCACCAATAGGTTGCCATACTCCACTTGCTTCTATAACTGGCCGCAGTGGGCTATAATAGGCAAAGATATTGTATTGTATAATTCCCAAAGATAGAAACTCTTTTATGACTTCAGGAATGGCATTTTCCCCACAGGAGGTGTTGTGTTGGCACTGTTGGACAATGCAGAGAGGAGATGGGAGCATTGAGGGCTGGAAAATGATTTCTTAAGTATGACAACAAAAAGACAAGCAGCAAAAGAAAACCAAGTAATTTGGACTTGATCATCATTTAAAACTTTTACACATCAAGAAAATTATTAAGAAATTAACAATATAACAGATGCAAAAGGAGAAAATATTTGCAAATTATATATCTGATAATAATCCTGTATCCAGAATATATTAAAATACTTTTACAGCTCAACAATGAAAGACAAATAATCCAATTAGAAATGGATTTAGCAAGACATTTCTTCAAAGAAGATGTACAAATGGTAAATGAGCACATGAAAAGATGTTATATCATTTGTCATGGGGAAATGCAAGTCAAAATCACAGTAGGATAACACTTCACACCTACTAAAATTGCTACATTTAAAGAAATATGAGAAAGTAACAAATATTGGCATGGATATGGGGAAATTAAAACCTTGTACATGCTGA
This sequence comes from Chaetophractus vellerosus, assembly GCA_004027955.1. Lineage (NCBI taxonomy): Eukaryota > Metazoa > Chordata > Mammalia > Cingulata > Chlamyphoridae > Chaetophractus > Chaetophractus vellerosus. Next base: position 1,670 of record PVKH010045774.1, read on the forward strand.
TGGGAATGTAAAATCTTGAAACCACTGAATAAAAGGTTTGGAATTTCCTCAAAAAGTTAAAGAGAGACTTGTATTGGACCAAGAAAGTGGAATAAATGATTCTGGGTTCTGATCCATGCAGAATATTGAAAAACTAGCAAAAACTAGTTGAACTGTTGTTGTCAGAGTCCCCGAAAAAAGAAATGTAGTAATTGGGTGAGTATAAAATCAAGAAAAAGTAATTTAAAAATGGCAGTTAAATCTCATGTAGCATGGTTACTCCCCCAAATAGCGAGGTTTCTGAGGGCCCTGGAGACACCCAGGTTCTATGGTCAGGACAGATAGCTCCAGAGTTTGGTGCCTTTCCAGGGGGCCCTACTTTGGAATTTGTGCTCCTGAGAGTGACAGTGTTGGACTCAATTATGGCTTCCCTACACATGGTTCATCTGTCCCTTCTATTTGGACCTATACTTAGTGTTGGAGTTGGTACATGTACATCCAAGAGACTTCAATGTTTGGGCTGTCCATGTGCCAGCTGGGCCCTGAGCCTCAGACAAGCAGCAACATCTACTCTTCAGTTCATTGGACTCACTCAGGACAACTAACAAAGAGGTGACAATGGACAACTACCATACCAAGGAAACAAGAAAGCCTACAACTGCAAGCAAGAGTATCATCCATTGGCATGAGATCGAAGTCCCCTCTCAAATAGAGGTGGAGTGGACATCACCATCCCAGAATCTTCAGGATTGGGGAATGAACTATGGACTAGAGTGGACTTACTAGTATTCTACTATAGACTTATTGTGATTCTAGCAATGGAAGAAAATACAACACTGATGGGGAGGCAGTAGCCACTGGAGACTCTGGGGGCAGGAAGAGGGAAAAACAGGTGTAATGCGGGAGCTTTTTCAAGACTTGGGAATCATTCTGAATGACATCACAATGACATATACAGGCCATTATATATCTTCCCATAACCTGCAGAATTGTGTGGGAGAGAGTGCACACTACAATGTGAACTCTTGTCCATGCTCAGTGGCAATGCCCCAGGATGCATTTATCAATTGCAATGAATGTGCCACATTAATGAAGGATGTTGTTTATGTGGGAGGGTATGGGAGGTGTGGGGAGTGGGGCATATGAGAATCCCTATATTTTTTGTGTAACATTTATGTAATCTAAGTATCTTTTAAAATATATATATATATTTAATTTTAAAAAAAGAAGAATACGAATATGAAAAAGAAAACACAAAAACAGAAACATGGGACTGTATAACAGAGAATCCAGTGGTGGAAGATGGACTTTGGTTAACAAGACAAATATGAGAATGTTCTCTCATGAACTATAACAAATGTATAATATTAATGAACTGTGTTAATAATTGGGTGGGTTGGGGGGAAAATTACATCAAATATAAAATATGGGCTATAATAGAAGTACTAGCTTGACAATGTTTTTTCATAGTTTCTAAAAAATGATTCACAAAAATGCAAGGTGTTGGTGGTGGGGAGATGTATGATGATATACATTTTGGTTTGTAAGTTCACAACTTTTACTGTGCATTTATTGTATATGTATGTTCATTTATGAATGATATACTACAATAAAATGCTATTAAAAATAAAATAAAAGCCCATGTACACTTGCAGATACTTTCCAGATTGTTTTCCCTGTAATCTGAGTTACGATCTATAACCCATGCTTCTTTCTAAACATCCTCCAATCACAGATCATACAGAAGTATTCATTGAGATACAGGGTTAGATAACGCCTCAAGGGCATCTCATATAGGGATCAAAACCAGAATATTCACCTATTTATCTATACAGTGGGTTCCCTTATTACATGTACATGAATTTGAATTTCTATTAAGTAAGGGAACACTTCTATTCATTCCCTTCTTCAATGATTATGATATAATCCAGGACGTATGGGTATTTCAGGTCTGAAAATAAATGTTAAGTCCTTCAGTACTAAAGGTGTTTCAAATAAAATCCAGTAAGAAGCAATCAATTGTCTTTCAAATCGTATGAATTTTTAGAGGTATCAGTCCAAAAACTTCACAGTTGAAAAGCCCAATGGTCAGTGCTTGGCGACAATTCCAGTATCTCTTTCAGAGCCTGTTATTCAGAAAAGGAAAATTTTTCTCATTACTCTCTTTGTAAGAACACAGCAGCATCTTCCAGTTGACCCGAGAAGTTTACTTCTCTTGTTATATATCTATAATTTTATCACTTGCCTATCTTTATATCATAACTGGAATGGAAAACTGCATTACCATAATTGGTGTAGTCTAATTTATGTTTAATCCACATTTACACCCTTAGTTTTGGAATTGGCTAAACTTTCTCTCAAATGCAAGATCACCTGACACCAGAACAAAATAAAATCTGATAGAAAGAAAATCTGTAGGCCATTAACAGTGTCTGCCACACGGAACATCCTTCTGTTGATTACCTTATTACTATCCTCTATCTTTACACTTCCTCTCTCTCATTCTTTCTCTCTTTCTCCTCTCTCCACCTCTACTAGTTTCCTACCATGACTTTTAAGCATGATCAATTTTCTCCCAAACCAAAACATATTCATTTTCAATTATTTGTCCCCCTTTTAGTGATTAATTAGAACCTATTAAGAACCACATTTTTTCAAACTTTTATTTTGCAGAGAACACTGAGGCACAGAGAAGTGGATTCAGTGGTCCAAGACCACACAGATTGGTCAAGGTTCAATAAGTGATAATCAACAGTGAAGTAGTAGTAGATATATCCACTTTCAAAACTTTTTTCTCAATTTCATTCACAAAATATTTTCCAAATATTGTCTATGTATAAATACACTCAATGGGTGAATGCAATTGCTATTTTTTGTTATTCCTTCCAATTTTATCTAAGGCTTATATACAGGGTTAGATAAATTAAATGACAGGCATAGAGTCACATAATTAGCAAATGGAAGAATTGGGAGTCATATCCAGATTCAAATTTTTGGATGTTTTGAAGATTGAATCATGTGCCCCAGAAAAGACACATTCTTAATCTTAATTCCCATTCTTGGCTGAGTGAACCCATTTGTAAACAATATCTTTGAATATGTTAATGTGAATCAGGTTGTGGTCTCAGTGTTAACAAGAATTTTGAAGATTCTATTTAGGTGTGGCAAAATTGAATGAGAACAGGCCTTAATCCCCATGTCTAGAAGACTTATTAAGTGTGGACATTTGGAAACCATCAGAGATGCCAGAGTCAGAGAAAAGCACAGGAGGTTATCAAAAGCACAACCATGTGACAGAGGGCTACCCTTGCTACAAACTCTGAGAGCATGACCTTATTGTTATCTTGATTATGAACTTCCAGTAAATGTTTTTTGTTTAAGCCAACTCATTTTGGGTATTGCCATAGCAGCACTGGCATATTTAGATATGTGTATAATTTCTCTAGAATGTTATCATTTGTTACTCATATCACTATTTCTAAATCTGAATTTCTATTTACAGTTTCCTTCCACCATGTAGGCTCTAAGAAATTCCCAGAATCAAAGCTGTCTGGATGGTACCTGGGTAGCTCCTCCAGATTTGGCACAACATGGGAAATAAAGTTACAAGATGTTCTATTTTCCACATTCCTCTTTTCTTGAGCAGCTCCACACCACGGTTCTATCCGAGGAATAAGCCCTGCTCACTACTGGTGGCAGAAACAAGAGCCAGTCTGAGTCAGGATTTCTCTTCCATCAAATACACTGCATAAAACACTTCTTAGCATGGGTGTCTGATGAGGTACAATAGTATATTCACTAGTTCTCAGGCTTACAAATCAGATGACTATGGATTTAAAACCAAATTTATGAAATATTACCATTTAGATCTTGTTCAAGTGATTTTCAAAGTTAGCATAAATTTCCTTGTATCAACATGGAAATATTAATATTTTCCTCTTGGGATTATATGAAAATATAATTCTCATATAATCAGAATAACTGAAACTTTGAAAGAACTTGTTACCTGTTAATTCACATGGTTTTTATATTTTTTTAACACCTTTAACCTTTTCAGGAAACCTTATCCTCACTGTCAGATATTTTAGAGGTGAGACTAAACACACATATAATATTTTTGAATTATTGTCAATCTTTTTTTTTATATTGTGAATCTTAAATTAGTATTAAATGCAACAGAACTTGGTCTTTCTTTTAATTTCAGCATTCTTCTACAACACTACCAAGAAAGAATAGGATGAATTGGTTTGGCTGCCATCTTGGCTGAAGTTGCTAATTCTAATCCTTTGGGATTGAAAGTTCAGAGAACCCTTAAATAATATCAATTTAAATGTTTCCCTGATCACACTTCAAAATGTTGATAAGGACATCTCTGGGGATAACTGAGCCTGGAAAAACACATAAGCAAAACCAGCCACAAATAACAGATGTTGTTGGTCTGTGTTTCAAAGCACTGTGAGTCCTGATTCCAAAGGACCAAAGGAGCTAACACTAGGCTGAACACAGACTTTCTTAGAAGTCTTAAAAGAACTGAAATCAAGAACCTACTACTCCAGGACAAGTGCATTTGCTGTTGAGTTCTTGATATTGGCAATCCATATTTTTCTGCTTCAATATATTTTTCTATTTTTAGTCTTTTAAATCCGGTATGAACTAATCTCAAGTGGTCTCTAGTACACTTCATATAGTCACTACAGAGCAAAAGAGAAAATATACAAGTAGGAAGCTTCTGGAAGGATGTCCTCCAAAAAGCTGATTTACCTAGGAAGTTTCTCTAAGCAATCATTTCTGAGTCAGTAATTGAGGGAAAGAATTACTATACTTAAGGTGAAAATGGATAAGTTTGCAAAGCATCAGTTAATGATGGGTTAGTGATCGCTAGCTCCATGCAAAGTTTTCTCTACAGATAAGATGCCTTGTCATGCATTGAGCCTGTTATGTATCTAAGTGTATTTAAAGAGTTAGATACAACAAGTGACATCTTAATTGTACTTTTTCCTCAAGGTGATACTAGGGTCTTCAGTTTACAGGTAAGTTCATCTAAATATGTATTCTATTATCACAGATCTTTATGAACAATGAGCAGCACATATAATACACTCATAAAAGCATTTACTTGAGATATTATGGAGCCAAACCATAGAAAAAATGTAAAAATTTTATTAAATTATTTTACCAATAATAAAGGCAGTGTATTCTCTTTATAAAAAACTAGGATTGGAAAACTCATTTATAAAAAGACAAAAAATTGCCCATATCCTATAATCCAAATAAGCAATATTAGACTTAATGTCTTTTTTAGGGTCATTCCTATTTTATGTCATTTTAGGCAATTTAGATTCTAAAGTAAGTGTTGTTTTATATTGCATTTTCCACTCACTATTATACTGAAATCACCTTTCCACATCAATAATATTTCTTATAAATATCTTTTTTTGTCAACATGATATTTCATAACTGTATATCATAATTCACTTAACTGTTCACCCTTGTGTAGACATGATGGTTATCATTACATGTTCAGTATTATGAAATATGTTTAGTGAAATACAACATGTATGCATAGTTTTACCAATATTTCTTATTTAGACTAGATTCCTAAGAGTGAGAAGTACAGGATCAAGGAGAAACATAACCAATTTTAATGTCCTTTTTATATGAAGGCATGTATATATCCAGAATATTTCATATGAACACATAATCACCAGAATTGGATTCTAGAGCTCTTGTACATCTTTGTAATTTGGCCATAAAAAATATTTCACATTTTAAACTGCATTCTTTGAGTGCTTATAAGATAGAGGATATTTCAAATGTCAAACATTTTTTCATGAGCATTACCCATTCATTATTTTTGTTTTTTCTTTATAATAGTGTGCATAGACACTTTTTTATTTGCAAATGCTATTTCTATAGTAATAATTGTATGTCAACTGTTGCAAACATATTTAAAGTTTGATCCCTGTCTTTATGTAGTTGAAGCTATCAGTTTTGGTCTGTGTTTACACCACTGTGTATTTACATAACATATCTCTCTGATCCAGAGGTCAGTTACATATTTATGTCTTTGTTTTCTATTTTTGAGCAGTTTGATGCTTATTTTCAAATATATTTTTATTTTTTTAAAGATACTTAGATTATATAAATGTTACATAAAAAATTTTGGGGATTCTCATATGCCCTGCTCCCTACCCCTCCCACATTTTCCCACATTAACAACATCCTGCATTGGTATTGGTATTCTACTATAGAATTATTGTGATGCTTTGTTTTTAATACATACATTTCCTTTTTGTTTTTCCTCCCTTTATTTGGTGATGATATCAAGAGCAGGCATATTTTAGTTTGGGGGTTTGTCTTTGCTTTTTCTCATACTTAGAGAAGTTGAGTGTTTATAGAAAAAGCATGCAGAAAATACAAAGGTTCATATTATTAACATCTTGCATTACTGTGGTACATTTGTGACAAGTGATTAAATATTACTGTTGTAATTGTCATAGTAACTAAATTCCAAGTTTTACAATATGATTCACTGTTTTTGTGATACAGTTTTATGCTTTCTTGTTAATTTTTAATATACTAACATATATCAGGCTAAACTTAATTTTGATAAATACCTATCAGTGGCTGAACAACCTTTTATTATCCATAATATTCCTAAAATATTGTTTTTATTAATAAACTTTTAAAATTTGTCACTATTTGCTTCTTATTGAGCTTATTTGTACTCATCAATTTTAAGAGTGTCTTTAAATACCAATAGGCTTTTGAGTAGATTTTTCAAGTCTAATGCTTTTCTCTTGCCTGAATTTAACCTGCAATATTTTCCAAATATAGTTGGTTTTATTTTCAAACGTATTTTGGAGAGTATTTGCTTATATTTACTCATAGTCCATTTAATTAGCTTTTGATATTATAAAAGAAATTATTTCAAGCTTAAGATTTAGGGTATATGCTTTCCTCATTTTGGAAATTTATATAATCATTTGGATGCAACATCGATGTAAGATATTATGCTCTATAATTCCTCTATGCCCTTTGTATTTTTCCTACATTATATATTAAAATGTTTGATCTCAATGAGACTTTGGCTAATACAAAACATCCCATGGCCACTTATCAGTGAATACAACATATAAATATATTCTGTCTATTCTGAAGAACCTTCTCTGACCAATTAAATTATGGTGAGTTCATGTCCTCATATTAAAATATCTGTTTTCTGAACAGGTCCAGAGAATGTTTCATAATCTTCCTTAAATGGAGTGTTGAATTGCAAAAGACCCCTGAAATTTATTATGATAGAAGTTCCCCAAATAGTATATTCTAAAGACAAAAATAAATTTAAAGTATATTGCACTGCATCAAGATGTCTGTTTTATCCTCTTCAGGACATCATTCCTGCAGAGATTTTGATAAGGAATCTATGACATTCCTCTGCAATTCTTCTTTTAATGAAACATGAGCTCACAATTCTAACTGCCACTGTGTATCATTTTATAGTCTCCTGTATTCACCTAATTCAGTTTAGTTTGAAATGTAACCACATGGTCTCTATTTTAAGTAGAACTCACTTGATGGTTGATAGTCATCCTGAAATCAGTTAAATCTGAAAAGGCTAAGAAACTCTGCATTAGCCCCATCAACCTGACTAACTTGAAAAGAAACACATGGAACGATGCTCATGAATTCAAACTTCTGCTTGCCCTTTAATATCCTCCTTTTATTCCTCTTCTATACAAGAAAATCCTGAAACAGAAATTGGGAGAGGAATCAGCGATACATGATTGTAGGAAACATGCCTTGCATGAAAAGAGTCATAAACAGTGCTTGTGTGTGTGTTTAGAAGAGAGCTATATATTCAACACTGTATATGATTAAACATATAACTCTACTTAAAGTCTAGAGTTTGTCTGTTTAGGTTACTATCAATCTTAACAGAAATCAATTATCTAAGATGTATATTACTTTCTTGATCAAAATTGATATACCAACATCACAATCCCTGTGTTATTTGCAGATAAATCAATTATTCATATGCAGACCTGGGTTATGGAACAAAAGAATAATGTGACAGAATTCATCCTGCTCGGCCTGACACAGAACCCAGATGTGCAGAAACTTTTATTTGTAATGTTTATAATCATCTATTCTCTAACCATGGCAGGCAACCTGTTCATCGTTGTAACAATTGCCAACAGCCCAGCCCTGAGCTCTCCTTTGTATTTATTTTTATCGTTTTTGTCCTTTCAAGATGGCTCCTTCTCGTCTACCATGGCCCCTAAAATGATATTTGACTTACTTGCTGAGAAGAAAACCATCTCCTTCATTGGGTGCATGACTCAAGTCTTTGCGATGCATTTCCTTGGGGGAGTTGAGATCCTCCTGCTCACAGCGATGGCCTATGACCGCTACGTGGCCATCTGCAGGCCCCTGCACTATATGGTCACAATGAACCGGTGGGTGTGTGGTCTCCTGGTGGTCGTGGCCTGGGCTGGGGGATTTCTTCATGGTCTTATTCAAATCCTTTTCATTGTGCAGTTGCCCTTTTGTGGCCCCAATGTCATTGACCATTTCACCTGTGATCTTTACCCTCTTCTGAAACTCACCTGCACTGACACTCACATATTTGGACTCTTTGTTGCTGCCAACAGTGGTCTCCTGTGTATGCTCAGTTTCTCTATTCTTATCACCTCCTATGTCCTCATCCTTTACTCCCTCAGAACTCACAGCTCGGAGGGACGGCGGAAGGCTCTCTCCACCTGTGCCTCACATATTACTGTGGTTGTCTTGTTTTTTGTACC
>PVKH010045775.1:0-10467 GCA_004027955.1 Chaetophractus vellerosus
GCCTGTATGCCAAAGGTTAGGGGGAATGTTGTCTTCACCTCACTGTACTAGGGGTGCTAAGGCTCTAACCCAAAAATTGGGTAAGGTGGGGCAATCACCCCAACCAGCTTGGAGGGTGAGGTCTGAAACTTGGTTGACACCCAGATGCTTGATGAGGGTGGAACCAAGAAAATGGCTGTTGGGCAAGCCTGTGGAAAGGTTGGGTTCCCATGTGGCCCCAAGGAGAAGAATCCATCATCTTGAAAATGACTCTCAGATTTTGAAATGGAATAGAGGATGCCCTGCAGTTTTGCTGAACAGCAGAGAATCCATGCCTTATGTTTAACATCTCAATTTTCTCCTTATGTTAATTTAATGTGTATATTTTGTCTTTCCTTTTGTGTTTTGGAAGCAGTTAAATTGTTTTGTAAGTTTCAGAGTTCTCCAGCTAGAAGGAATTTTGCCTAAAGACAAACTGTTTCTTTGAACTGATTTTGAAATGATTTTGTACCTGAAATTGTTACTAACTTAAGGTTTTTTGAATATTATAATATTATTTGGAATTCAGGGGGTGGAGTGTAATGGTTTGAGTTTGAATTAATTATGAATTCCAAAAATATAAATTAGATTATGTTTGTAAGCTCATCTGTTCATCTGGGCATGTTTAAGTTATGAGTAGGGTGTTAACTGCCACTTCAGTGAGATGTTGAGCCCCACCCCTCGGTGGGGGTGGTCTCAAGCATAGAAGCAGAGATTGGAGAAAAGCAGAGATTGGAGAGAAGCAGAGATTTTTGGAGAAGGAGATTTGAGAAGCAGTTTTGATGTTGGAGTGAGCCGATCGCCGGATAGGCTACAGCTGGCCTTGTGGAGAGACGCAACGCAGAGAGTCTCATAGTCTTCAGCTGAACTCGTGAAGGAAACAGAAGCTAAGCCCGGAGGGAAACGCAGCCCCGGGAACAGAGGAACCCAGAAGCCTGAACCCTGGAGACGTCGGCAGCCATCTTCCTCCAACGCGTGGACTTGGGTATGGGAAGAAATTTATGCTTTGTGGCCTGGTAACTGTAAGCTTCTACCCCAAATAAATACCCTTTATAAAGACTGACCAACCTTTGGTATATTTCAAAAGGCACTCCTGTGGCTGGCCAAAACAACACTATGGATAGAACTGGCTGAAATCCCCATGAGACTAATATCTTGATTTGGAAGTTAAAGATTCTGGAAGAAATAAACTTAGAATATTGAAGATACATAGCCCTACTAAAAGGATAAAGATGATGGTGGTAAGTGGGCCCCAAAAGGGTGCAAGATATTACATACTAGACTGCAAGTGTGAGAAAATCCAGGTGCCTTCAGAAGCTGCATTCCCCTGAAGTTAATAGGTTTCATCTTGCAGTTTTCAAACGTTGCCTAGGACTCTTCTAGAGGAATTTATATTAAAAGAGCATTTTTTTTTCTTGAGACATAGGCATGTAACTCCCCCCATACTGCTGTTAGCATTTTTAGGGCTCTGCAGTTTTGCAGTACCACAGCAGCAAGAAATTCAATTTGTTATCTAAGAACTTCTAAGGCAAGGCTAATTTCTTCTAGGCTGTTAGTTTTAGGGAGAGATTTGTAATAAATAATGGGGTTTGGTATAAATTGCCAAACCCAGTATTCCATGGTGGTGGTTAGTAAGAAGAAACTACAAGAAATGAAACAGACAAGATTTCTTAAGAGGTGTCTGGCTTGCCGTCTCCCTAGCACTAGGTGTTTGGTCTAGAATTAGAGGGAATAGCTGGCTTTGACACAGAAACTACTTAACTTTGTCTCTTGAAAAGGTATTTCAGGCCATCTTATGATTGGCACTTGTACATCCCATCAGGTGCTTCTGGTGAGCTGGTACTTCCTTGGACACTTGGCTTCACTCAGTGTAAGTGTAACCAGCTAGAAATCCTTTTAACTTTAATAGTTACAAGAGTGATCAGAACCACAGAGTAAGTTCTCTTCCATTTTGGCTCTAATTGAGAGTGAGGCCTCTTTTCCTGCCAGGTTTTGGGTGAGGAAAGACCATTTTGGAGGTCCTGGGTGAGGAAAGACCATCTTGAAGGGGCTAAGCTGAAGTGGGTTTTAGCAACTTCACTTGCTGTTTCTCTTCTGGTGGGGAAATGATTAGCCCTAGCAGGATGGCATGTGGGTCTGCAAGTCCTCCCCAACATATGAGTGGGGTAGGTTTCAGAATAAGGCCTAGGAATGACATCTGGGTTAAGCATGTTCATTTACTTAGAAAATGATGTTTACCAGGACTTTTAACATGTTCAATATCCCTCTGCAGATGATTTAGAATGGAAAAGATATCAGCATAATCATCAGGCATATAGGCACAGTTCTTAATACTAATCAATGCACTAACCAATACATAAGTTTCTCTTTGAGCTGCAATTAGTAGATTTAAGCTCCAGGTTTGTAATACCATACATGTTATCTCTCCATGGGAGCAGGCAATATGCCAATTGTATTTAAGTTCTACTTACAACACTTTGGTAATCACTGCTCCCCTTGGTATGCCCTAAACACAGCCAGCATGCTCCAGTACCATTGATGCTAGAGAGAGGCTACGAAGGTAGGCTCCAGTATTCTACCAGCCTGTAGGCAATATCTATTGTGCATTTGGCCATATTGATACATCACTGGCTGCTGCAGGAGTTTGAATCTGCATTGTACTCTCCATCCACTTCAGGAGCATAACAAGAGATGTAGTAGATACCCTTTATTGTTTTAGGTGTCAGTGACCAATCTAACCAATAACTCAAATGGAGAGGCAAAATGCAGTGTATTGAAGGCTGCATTTGAATGTATAAGAAAATTTTATAATGCTTATGTCTATTGCTTTTGATTTTTATACACTTTCTAGACACTTCCAATGCAGTTTATAACTGTTAGAGAAAAATGGCACTCACTGGGTTGCAAAGAATGATGATTGGAGGCAGAAGTTTATTGGTAAGCTCTACCAATGGAGGGGGTCTTAAGAATAGACCTCAGCTCCCCCAGCAGCATTGTGGGGGCCTGAAGAGAGGCTTCAGCCCACCTGTGGAAGGTGGTGGATATGAATTTATACATTACATCAATAGGCAGGGAAACCGAGTACAACCTGGGGTCAAAATGGCTAGAGGGGTGTTTGTTAGGAGGCCTTGGAATGTGAGAGAGGTTGGGGAGGGAGTGATGGCCTTTATCTGCCCCATTTTGTTTATTCTTTGAGGGGATGACTTAGATGGGTTATGGCTGGAAGCTGCCATTCCTCAACCTATGCCACAAGGGCATAGATGCAAGGTCTTATGACTTTTAAACCTCATAAGGGGGAAAACTCTAACATTTCTAACTCTTTTCATTATATATATAAGGACTTAAGTGATGGGAATACTGGGCAGAACAGAAGGGTGAGGGGATTTCATATGTCAACTCAGTCTGGCTACTTCCTGCTGTTATGGGGCAGCAAAGTGTTCCATTCTGTTCTGTCCAGTGGGTTCTGATTTCTGGTCCTGAAGAGGTTGGTATTGGCATTCACATAGCAAGAAGATGCCATTCACATATTCCTGAGTTGGTGATTGCACAATTCACCTTGTGAATAAGATGAGAAGCTGTAAGACAAGGACCAAAAAGAAGCAGCAGCAATAATAACAGTAGTGGTGTTGTAATGGGGAAAGAGATTGATTTTAGGGGTGAGGAAAAGTAAGAGAAAATGAGGATAAACAGGATTGATTTCCATAGCTGCTGTCTTGGCCCATCTGAATGATTTGTTTTCTTTTGAAATTTTAAGATTTTCTTCTAACTCTCCAGTTTTGTTAATATAAAAACAATAAGTTTCCTGTTGGATTAGGGACAGGAGTGGGGGTTTGGGATCATCAGCTATGGGGCAGGGGAGACCTCCAATGCTGACCAGGGTTTTGGGGAGGTATGTTGCTAAATGGAGCTAACATTCCCAATTCTTTTGATATGGTTGGGTGGAGAGGGAGAGCAGGAAAGTGGGAGTTGATTATTCAGCTACTTTCTGCTGTTATGGGGCATTGTAGGATTCAGTTACTGTTCTCCTATCAGCATTGAGATATTGTGGCTTCTGGCTTGGTGGCTGGCACTGTATTTTGCAGCAGGAGAAGATCATGTACAGGATCTTGGGTGACATCTCAGACAGCTGTTTGGATAAACTGAATTATTGCATGCAAGATGTATGGACCTGCTGATATGAAGAGAATAAGAGTTATAATTGTGGCAAGGATAGGAATTTTTTTTTAATTTATTTATTTTATTACAAATCTCCCCTTCCCCCCACTGCGGCAACGTGCCAAGAGTGGACACTTTGCAGGCGTGGCTTTCCCCACTTGTGGGAGGTCTCTGCGACCGTTCACGGCCGGCTTTCAGTTCGCAGGTGGCTGGCTGCACTCCATCCACGGGTGACCTGCCCTGCCCGTGGTGGCTCTTGCCATGTCTGTGGCAGCTTCTTGCCCTGCCCATGGTGGCTCCAGCCCTCCCATGGCAGCTTGCCATTCTCAAGGCAGTCTGCCCGCTAGGAGAGGTCCCCGGGAATTGAACCTGGGGCCTCCCATGTGGTATGCCGGTGCCCTATCCACTGGGCTATTGAGCCAGCCCCAAGGATAGGAATTAACCATGAAATTTAAGGTGGGCTGTGAGGTTATCTCCTCCCGGTGTCTGAGGAGAAGGAATAATAACATTATATACTCAACATTGAATATTAATGGTTGACAGTGAAATTACATAATTTGGTGGGCTTACACACATAGAGCTTTAGTAGGAATAGGAGACTTTAGATTATTAACTGTGGTTTCATAACAGTGTTTTGAGTGCTTTTTAATTTTTCATGGATTTAAGATTCCCAACCAGAGGGCTGCATAGGCCTATGGTTAAAATGATTCTATTTTCTCCCATTTTGTATAGTTTGAGTCATAGGCAAAAAAAAATATTTTTGCTTCCCCTTTTTGGGCCATGGGGTGGCTGACACTTTAACTTGTAACTTTAGTGCCTGTCTTGTTCTTGCCGTTAGCATCTTAACTGGAGCTATGGCTGCAGCCCACAGTGCTACATTACAAATGTTCTATTGCAGTGCCTGCAGAACTGAAAGCATACCTTGCCCCTTTTGAGAGAAGGAGGGAACCAATTTCACTGTCATTGGAGTGAGCACAAAGGACACTTGTGGGTAATGTGCATGAGCTGCTGGTGAGTGACAGGCAGTTGTAACTGCTGGCTAGACACCACAAGGTCTGGTATCCATGATGTTTGCCTTTTCAGTGGAGCCACTCGGCTGCTTTTGGTCTCAATTGTATGAATCTGGATCTTTGTGAGGACATCTGCCTCAACAGTTCCAAAAGAGATGTTAGGAGGGGCAGGGACTAGATAGACAGTTACCTGTCACTGCTGGTAGGTGTCCCACATGTTCTTCCACAGTTCCCTTCCACAGAGGGCAGCCCACAACAGTTCATTGTTCCTGTATTGTACTTTGGCTTCTTCTGGCAAATGTGCCCAAAGCCCAAGGGGTATTTGTTTAGAATGTTGCTTCTGCAACAAACCCCACCCAAAACCAATATTGGTACTAGCTACATCCAATATACAGGGTGAGTTAAGGTTTACCACCCCCCTTACTGCTTAAACCACCCACCTTATTGCCCTCTAAATTCAGCCTGCTGGGGGGTTTCTCATTTCCATGCACAAACTTTTCTGATTAACACATAGTTTTAGTTATCCACAGGTGTGCCTTTTGAAATATACCAAAATTAGTCAATCTTTATAAAGGTATTTATTTGGGGTAGAAGCTTACATTTACCAGGCCACAAATCATAAAGTTCTTCTCTCACCAAAGTCCATGTGTTGGAGCAAGATGGCTGCCAATGTCTCCAGGGTTCAGGCTTCTGGGTTCCTCTGTTCCTGGGGCTGCGTTTCTCTCCAGGCTTAGCTTCTGTTTCCTCCACAAGTTTATCTGTAGACCATGAGGCTCTCTATGCTTTGCATCTCTCCACAAGGCCAGCTGTAGATTATCAGGTGAATGGCTCACTCCAACATCAGAACTACTTCTCAAATCTGCTTCTACCATCTCTGCTGCCTTTTGTCTAGCCTTTTATACTTGAGACCATGCTCACTGAGGGGTGGGGCTCAATGTCCCACTGACATGGCAGTTAACACCCTAATCATAACCTAATCATGCCCAGATTAACAGATCAGTTTACAAGCATGATTATATATATATATATATTTGGAATTCATAATTACATAAATCTGCCAAACCATTACACCCATATAATGGTTTTAGTATCTGACCTAACTGAGGGATGAAGGGTCATCAGTACTCCAATCAATTACAGAAGAGGATACACTTTTTATTTTATTTAACTGAACAATATTTAAGAAGTTGATAGACAGCTAGGAATTTGTAGCTTGTCCCAATTGTTTGCCCATCTCAAGCTCTTAAGATAAGTTACCATTGTCTCTGATACTTCCTTTAATTCTGAAAAAAAAGATTGCTGGTTTACATAATATCATCAATAAGGTTACAGCCACAGGTTTTTCCACACACTCAGATTCTTTGCCACCAGGCCAGGACAGATGGTCAGGCAATGAACATAGCCTTGGGGAAGCACTGCAAAATCCACTCTTGGCCTTCTCAAATGAAGGTGAATGCAGGCTGGATGGATTTGCCTAAGGAGATACTAAAGAAAGCCTTAGCAGGTTTTAAAACAAAGTGATAATGACATGACTGGATATTAATTTCTTGCAACAAACTGGCAATATTTGGGCATGATAATTTGTTGTTATTCACCACCACAGGCAGCCATCAATTTTTTTTTTATTTTATTGAATTTCTTTTAATTTTATAACACTTTTCAACACTTTGTGTCCAACCTATAATATATAATGCTACCACAATATCTTCTACAATTTGCCATATGCATTCAAGTTTTGTTCTAAATACTTCCATCCTGATTTTATGAAAACCAGCCATCTTAACTTATGACAAAACACATTTTCCTGAACAAACTTATCAAATATCAGTAAGCAGTCCTACAAAGTTTTACTCACTTAATTTTCACATCTTTCATTTCATTCTGTAAGGAAAAATAAACTATTCATTTTAATTTAGGCAAGAACTATTTTTAATGAAGAGATTTGCAGTAATTTCATTAGTCAAGATGTACAATTTTCATCACTTTAAAGATTAAATATACACAATGCATATTTACCTTAGTAGCATTCATATTTAATATAAGTGCTTATTTGATTTTTGGCCATTTGAATAGAGCTCTTTTAAGAATTTTCATTTGTCAATTTAATATTACCATCCAGAGATATTAAGATATACACCAAAAAAAAAAACCAGAGAAACACAAAAAGAGTTAGACACACTGACAGAAATAAAGTTCATTAACTTGACTCATAATTCTTACTGCTTTGGTATGGCTATTTTTAGGCTTTTCATTATTTTATATCTTTGATTTTACTGCTTTTAAGATTTAAACACTTTACTAGTAATCAGCAACAGTTAGGAATTTTGAGCATTATAAATGCAGTTAAGTTTTAATTCAGCAGTTCAGATAGACAAGTACTTAACACATATATTTTGGATCATTGCTTTTTAGAAGTACACTTAGACAAGTAGATTTAGAAGTTATCTAAAAGCTTACTTGTAAGAGGTGAGAAACTGTATATTTGTTAAGTAAGATTATTAGGGACAGCTAGGGTATTGAAATTTTTTATAAGATTAAGAAGGATCAGAGGAATAGAATCTGAGATGATGTTTGATTTGGAAGAGATCAGAGGGGGAGAAAGGGATGTGAACATGCATAATGATTTCTGCTTGGGCCACTTTCTGGAGAGAGAGGATGGGAGCTATGGAAGGAGACTGGAGAGCTAGGATTTGTGCTCAAGAGTGGGAAATGGGTGGAGAGAAGGGAGCAGGGCACAGGGAGAGGTGTGGGGGAAGGGCAGGATGACAGAGCAAGTTCAGGGGGCACTGATGAGGCATACAGTAGAAGAGGGGAGGTGTGATTGAAGGGATCATAGTTGAAAGAAGGGATTTCTGTGTGCAGAAAGTGGGGAGGAGAAGGGAGAGCAGGCAAGCATGGACCCTGGGCACTTGTATGATGAGGGGTGAAAGTGGGGTCAGCCTGGTTTGTCACACCAAGGTGGAGATTTTCAGAGGTTGTAGGGAGTGAGAGAGGAGGATAAGGGGAGATTCTGAGAGGGTTTGGAGTATAAAAGAAGGATCTGATAAAAGGAAGAGAATTGGAAAAGGGAGAGATGATTACAAAGGAAAAGGAATGCCTGAATGTAAGGAATCTCTGACCACTTGCTGGTGCACTGGATGAAATTCTCTAAGTTTCAGAGAGTTTGGAAATTGAACATGCCATTCTC
Organism: Chaetophractus vellerosus; assembly: GCA_004027955.1. Classification (NCBI taxonomy): domain Eukaryota; kingdom Metazoa; phylum Chordata; class Mammalia; order Cingulata; family Chlamyphoridae; genus Chaetophractus; species Chaetophractus vellerosus. The sequence continues at coordinate 8,371 of PVKH010045775.1, forward strand.
CAGCATTTGAATTTCATTGTCCAATTTGTATTTTGGACACCCAGAGGTGGAATAGAAAGTGAGTTGTCTCCTTCAGGTTCAGATGAAGGCGACAGCAGAGTGGCATGGTTTTTTTTTTGGAGGGGAGGGTCAAAAATGAATTTCCCATTTTAGGTGGCATGGGTGAGACTAAGGACTTCTAAAAAGAAACAGGGGAGATTCTGTGTGAGACAGGTGTCCCTGAATCAGTCATAAATCACCCAAGGAAATGAGAGACCACACTCGGAGCTGGACATCTCCAGAGCCAAGGGATCTTTCCTCATGAGGATGCAGGCATACCACCCACAGTGGCCCTTGGGGGTGGTAAGGATCACTGACCTAGCACTAGGAGTTTTCTGGTAGGTTGTCCTGGACAGTGGGAAAAGAGAAGCAGGATCCTCCAGTGGAGAAATTCTTGACTCACCCAGTTATGATTCAGTATCCAGTGTTGGATGTGTCCTCTTGGGAGTAGCAAGGTGGAGATTCTTCATCAACCACTCAGTCTCAACAATCTCAGTCCCAGGTTTTGGTACCAAATTGTAGAGAAAAAAATGGCACTCACTGGGACCCAGAGACTGATGATAATGGGCATGAAGTTTATTGGGAAGCTCTCCCAACAGAGGGGATCTGAAGAATAGATTTCAGCTTCCCTGTCGAAGGTGGTAGATATGAATTTCTACATTATATCAATAGGCAGGGAAACTGAGTACAGTCAGGGGTCAAAATGGCCAGAGGGGAGTAGGTTAGGAGGTCTTGGAATGTGGGAGAGGTTGGGGAGGGAGTGATGGCCCTTATCTGCTCCATTTTGTTTATTCTTTGGAGGGGATGAGTTAGGTGGGTTATGGCTGGAAGCTGCCATTCCTCAACCTATGCCACAAGGGCATTGATGCAAGGTCTTATGACTTTTAAACATCATAAGGGGGAAAACTCTAACAACATATCAAATGAACTTAACTATTTTAGTACTTTGCTTTTTACTTCTACCTTTACCATTATGATGTTAATTATAGAGGTACTTTACTTTGGCAGTACAGGAAAAATTACTTTCTCAAATTATTTTATGAAAACTGAAGATTCCCAATGGAATCAAGATTATTTTTCATGGGGTCGGCTGTATAGCCCCATGGATACGGCGCTGGTTTACCACATGGGAGGCCCTGGGTTCAGTCCCTGGGGCCTCTCTGGGTGGGTGGACTGCTTGAGAAGGCAAAAGCCACTGTGGGTGGGGCAGAGCCACCATGGGCAGGGCAAAAGCTGCCACAGGCAGGGCAAAGCCACCACAGGCAGAGCAGAGCCACCTGCAAGCAGAGTGGAGCCCCCTGTGGGCAGGTCAGAACCACCCACAAGCGGGGCAAGCCACCCGCGAGTGGGCTAGGCCACCACTCATGGGTGAAGCTGACTTGGCTCGTCACCACAGTGGTGGTGGGGGGAGACAAAAAGCAGAAAGTAAAATAATAAATCTTAAAAAAAAAGATTATCTGTCATTACCACCAAATTAATATGGAGATTGAAGTGTCCTTTGACAGGTTTCCCTATTATGAAGTTACTTTTTATATTAATTTCAATTTATATTTTTAATTAATAATTGTGTCTTGGAATTAGCCATTTAAATACTTCAGTTTAGAAGATGCTTTTACAAACTTCTTATAATTATCTCTAACCACATAGACTAGTTACCTTAAATTAAAATAAACTTATTAAATTACAGTTAGTTACCAATGAAATGTACTCTATTCAATTAAGAGAGGGCAGATCTACATTTCTTGTAATTTAATTTCATTAAACATGGGCTTACAATTTTCATCATTTTAAAGATTTAATGCATATAATTTTAATTTATATACTTGTTATTCTATAAACCAGGATGATAATACCTAAGCTGAATAAAATTGAAACCATTATAGTTTATGCCAGGGATATCCTTTTTCCTTGCATTACAGGAAGCTTAAAAGATCTTTTCTTTAATAGAATTCTAAAACTGTGAATAATCTTAAAAGCATACTGACTGCTATGTTCTGTAATATATTACAATTGTTTAATTTGTTTTAATTATAATTGAGAAAAGATATTTCGATAGCT
>PVKH010045776.1:0-10466 GCA_004027955.1 Chaetophractus vellerosus
TCTGGTATCCTTTTGCTTTCATTGTTTGGGACCATGTTTGGTCCCAACGTGTCTTGAGACATGTCAAGAATAATTTTTGTTTTATAGAATGGATGATAAGGAACATGCCAATGGAATTCAAAATGCAGGATGATTGGGAAGGGGCCTTGCTCTAGGAGGAAAGACAGTGATCTATTTTGGGACATGTTAGATTTGAGCTGTCAGTGGAACATTTAAAGGAAAGATATATGGCACCGATGCATATATGTTTAGTAGAGACCATGGCTATGTCCCCATCATCCACTTTTCACTCCTTCACCATGTGTGGCAGCCAAAGGTCTTAGTAACTAGACCTCCACTCTAGTACTAAGATAACTGTGCTCCATCCATCTCACTTTTCCAGGGATTAGTCTGTGAACGCAGTTCTAAGCCAAATGGAACTTAGAAAATCCAATAACAATAAGGTTTGGGTCAGGAATAAGCATGTGGCCCAACCCAATGCAGGAGACATGAGGAAAAGATTTCTTAAGACTTTGGGGAATATTGTTCTCAGAGCAATAAGAAGAGATGCACCCTCTCTCCTGTTGAATATCAAAGAGAAAGCACGTAGCACTGACAGCAACTGTCAATTGTTCTAGGCTTTGGATACTGCCAACATGTGGACAGCAGAGGCCAAAGTTGGAAAGTACCTGTGTACCCAAAAGCATTATGGATGACTGGTCAATGGACCCCTGAAGCTTTACTAACCCTGCTATTCCCTGTTATGAGCCAATGAATCTATTAATAGACTATTTACAGTTAGGTTGTCTTCCTTTTCCTCTTTTAGCTGAAAATATGTTAACTGATACTCACATGGAAAGAGCTTGAAAGCATGAGTGGGAAGCAAAACCAAGAAAATAGAAAAACTCACTGAAAGAGTGACATCATAAAAATAGGGAAAACAATAAAGCAAAAAAACAGGGGACCAAGTATTATATCTAAAGAAATAGTGGCTATTCACAAAGAATCACTGTATATTGAAATAGATACTCCACACAAAAAAAGGCCACCTACCACAGTGCATTTAATTATCTCCTCCTGTTCTTTAGAGGCGTGATGGTGGTCATATTATTTAACCATATCAGTGTTAGGCGAAGTCCCGGCACCAGAAAATAAGAACTTAGGAAAAAGTGTTTTAGAGAACAAGTCCAAGGAGGTATAGCAAGGATAAGTCCATCACCTTACTTATAAATATATACTATGTAATTGTTTTAAAGATTTATTTTTATTTATTATACATCCCCCCCTTTTTTTGCTTGTTCTTGCTGTGTTCATTTTTTCTCTACATTCCTCTGTGTCTGCTTGTCTCCCCCTGCTGGGGTGACCTGCCGAGTCAGCTCACCGGCGTGACAGTCTGCCTGCTTGTGAGGGCTCGCCCTTGCTTGTGGGGGCTTGCCTTTGCCTGCAGGGGCTTGCCTTTGCCCGCCCACGGGGGCTTGGTTTTGCCCATGGCAGCGTGCCCCGCCCACGTTGGCTTGCCTTCTCGAGGCGGTCCGCCCGTTCGAGGAGGCCCGGGGACCGAACCCGGGGCCTCCCATGTGGTAAACCGGTGCCCCACCAACTGGGCTATCCAGCCAGCCCCATACTATGTAATTTTTACATGCATTTCTCAACTGTTTCATCATTAATTGAGATATATTCCTTACTCTAGGCACTGTCGAGGAATGGGTACAGACGCATCTGAGACATTGTCCTATCAACAAACTGCTCACAGCCTTATGGTGAGAGGGTCAGATTAGTAAAAGGTACAGCACAGTATGGTTAATTCTGGGATAATTGTAAACAGCAACCCCATGGCAACTATGGACCCAGCCTTAATGGAGGTACAAGCCTGTAGCAAATGAGCTATGTAAGGAGGCTTGAGAGGAAATAATGCCTGACCTGCAAGCTTAAGGAAGAGGAGAAATAGTCAGACAAAGAGGAAAGGAAATTGTTGGCAGAAGGAACAGTTGCAGAGACATGAGGACCGTATAATGCAGCTCTTGCATCTAAAGTGTGACTATTGCATCCCTGACCTGTATTATGACTCTCTGGTTGAAAGTGATGTCACTAAATATTGTTCCATTCATTTACGAAAAAAGCCAAACCAGTCCAATGCAAATTCAAAATTGAATGAAAACTGTCTATTAGCAATGGCATTCCACATGATTACTTACAGTTAGATTAACAAACATAAGAAACTCTTCAAAGATGCCTTGGTGAGACCAGATCTTTCTGTAGTGGTTTTAAAAGGCAAACGAATCAAATGGTGGTTTTTCTGAGATTTATTTCATCTGCTTCTTTGAAGACCTGTAGACCCAGCCACACAGTGGCATAACTCTACTTATGAACCAGGTATACAAATACTGTGATCTAACTACATTTCATAAGCCTCAAAATAATGCACAATGGACACCTAGAAAAGTCTTATCTCAAAGAATATCTGATCATAAGCAAACTGCTGTCTCTTATTCTCTAAAATAGAAATGGAAGCAACTTTTTCTGGGGTCAAGAACCTCTCTTCCCAATCAGTGGAGTGAGAGCCCCTACAACAGGACTATTTTTCTTTCTTCACAGGCTTCTGATATTTTGATTGAGACAATCTGCTAAGTCCCATTTCTTACCGTTTCATTTGCTCCCTTTCTTGCAGCTACGTGTTCAGAGGGAAAGAAAGTTAACTCACCTAATCATTCAACACAACGAAGACTCAATTTTCAAAGGGCAGCTGCTCTGTGCCTGCAAACGTAGGCAAAACCTAACAATCACTGGCATGGGGAATTTTTTTCCCTTCAGCACATCTCAGAGGCAAAGCAGTTCACAACTCCCTTCAATAGCTAATTCTTTTTTTTTTTTCCTAGTTTCATTAACTACTGGATATTTTAATAGATATTTCTCTAGAATGGGGATTCTTTCCTCTAGGTTATGGCAAAGTATTTCCTGAGTAGTTTTCCTGATTGTTCTCGTTCACCTCTCAGCACAATGTTTGCTTGATTTTGTCTATGTGGTTTCTCTGTGGTTTACATCTCATTTTGTACTCACTTCATAAAGAAATTTGGGATAGTAGTGACCAGGTATACATTTCTAGATGTATGTTATACTAAATAGAACACTAAACCACTCTGACAGTCAATGAATGAAACTCTTTAATTCTTCTACTAAACAAAATGGAAACTGATTAATCAAACCTTCTTATCATCCTTAATGGTGTTAAAAAACCATCCCACCCCATAGGAATTGCCTTAAAGTTCATTTATGGTTAACAAAAATTAGTGTTTGGTAAATGAGTGGAATTCTGTATTTGGGGAATTTAATTTTGACAAATTTATTTTCAGCAACTTGCTTGGAGACAATGTATTTTGTTCAGTAGTTATGATGAAAGCGGTATTCTATAGCAGATGACTGTGCTGATACAGTACCTCTCTCTCTAGAATCAAGTTATTATAAAGAACACCTTATTTGTTCTTAATATCAAAATCATAGTTTGCAAAAATTGGAAGCAAATTTGTATACAGTTGGCAATTTATAAGATTTCATTTCTCTGTTTTCACTGAGCTAAAAAGTCCCATGTTACCGCCTGAACTGTGATCTATGCTTGATGGCAAAGCCCCAAAATGTGTATATCTATCAGAGGCGTTATGCCACACTCAGGGATGTGTATGTGGGGGGTTGTGGGAGGGCTGGGGGCAAGGCATATGGGTACTCCTGGAATCTCTGTGTAACATTTATGTAATCAATGTATCCTAAAAATATATATAGATATATAAAAAATAAATAAAAATTTAAATAATAAAAAAAGAAAGGATAAAGGCAAAAAAAAAAAAAGTTCCATGTTCGCTGTCACTGTCTGAAGCAAGGAACTTGCTTATGATTGCAATAAACTTCATTTAATCATAGTTTAAAGTGATATTTTCCATGTATCAATTTCCTCCCTTTCTACTGGGAGTAGATCATTGTAAGAAGACTCAGTTCTAGGCCTTGCTCTGCCTCATATTTGACACTTATGCCTGGGGATAGTTACTGAATCTCTCAGTGGCTTTGGTTCTTCACTTGACAGAAAGGAAAAGGATAAGCTCATTGGCTGGAAACTTCCTATTTGTAAAAAGAGTCCATGCCTTTCAACAACACTTGGAATTCCACATATAAAACTGATAAAGGCAGAGAATCTGCGAGTGGAGACAAAACTAAGCACTGGAACCTCAGCAGAGTCGGCTCCCTTTAGGGGGGTTGACACCACTGGAGAACAATCTGTTACCCACTGGATTTTCTTCCTCCTAGCCATGTTTTGTAATTCTTCAAACCAAGCATTAATGTAAGCACAGTGATTACAAATAAAATAGGTTACAGAAATATGTTTATTCCTCATATTTTATCTAAAATCATCCTATCTGGAGCTAATATTAGCAGAATCATGCTTGTAAAGCTGGCAAAATATCTTCTGGTCTTATTTTTAAAAAAATATTTCCCTGTTTTTAAAAATATATATAATCTACCTGCTGTTCTTAACTCTAGTTGGTGCTCATTAAATATTTAAGTAACTGGTGCAATTTCACAGTACGACTAAGTTTTGTTCTTGCCTTTTTAGTAATGAAGTGTCTATGTCATTTTAGAGAAATAGTGGCATGTGGTTTCCCAAAAGTTTAAAGCCCATTTAGAAGAGTACTTTTAATAAAATGCTACATTTTTAAACTATGCTTTGATTTTTTTATTCTAAGTAGTAACAGATTTGTTTCAAGGTTCACATGAATTGGAGGGGAAATAAAGAAATAATTTTTTTTAATAGAGATGTTGTGGGTTTACAGAACATTCATGCATAAAATAGAGGCTTCTCATATACCACCCTATTATTAATACTTTGCACTGGTGTGGTGCCTTTGTTCTAATTGATGTAGGCACATTTTTTATAATTATACCATTAACTATCATTAATGATTTAGCTCACTAACAATTTCTTGTCTTCAGCGTATTCTGCCTTTGGAGAAATTCTCCCTTAGTTCAAATCCAAGACTATATTCACGAAAAAAAACTTAACTGGATCTCAGGGAAGAAGCAGGGAATATTCCATATGATAAGACTTGAGGGAAGATATTTAGGTACTTGGCTTGAAGATATCTCTCCTAATGACATTATTGTATTTATAGGACTTAAGACTCCATTGATTGTATGATGCCCCACTAATTGTATATGACCAAGAACTAAAAACTGCTGCCAATCAATATATGGCCAAATGCTTTATCACTTAAAATTTTTTGAACTTGTTGAAAGAGCTCATAAGACTTATTTAGACAGGGATTTTTATTGCATATCCCTGTTGTGGAAAGTCATGAAGTAGATGGACTGATTCTTCCCATCATAGACTTATAGACTCATATATAAAATTACACACTGTTACAGTTTATGGTCTGATAGTAAACAGGGGATTGCTAGTTTGTCACAAGCTATTTGTGGATCAAAGAAAACTCCAGGAATTGCAAGAGAAATTTTGCTACTCTGCCAAGCTGCTGTCTGCCCCAAACAGGAGAAATGGTAAATGGAGAGGTTTCTGGGAATAGAGACAATGCTCTTGGATAATGTTTATATTTAGGGTAAAGGAAGGGCAGAGCAGAAACAAACTAGTGAACCAAGACATTCCTGTGTCTGGATTGAGAAAAAGAGCACACAAGTTGAGACAGCCTGAATGAGAGAGGCATGACAATTCCAGCCAGGTGATGGTACGAAGAAGGCAAGGAGCTACTCTTGTTAGATATTTGCTTCCCTTTGACACTAGTACTAGTAGATGTTCTTATGACTCCAGGGAGCTTTCTAAGTTCTAGAATTTGCTTGTCTAGAGCTTGTATGGCTCGCTTAACTCCCATGCCATGCAACTTCCTGTATTCAGCTCTCTTGCCTACCTCCTTCTATATCACCTCAGAATCATCAAACAGAACCACTCAAAGAATCTTGTAGATTCTAAAAATTTTGTCCAAACATCAGGTTTTAGAAATAGAGATACTGGGGCCCAGAGAGAGGGATATTGGTACATTCCCTAAGAATACCCTCTTTCTTCCTGTCACATATTCTCCTTGGACACTGGGGCCATTCACTTTTTATACCCCCAGTGTCCTCTAGTCCCTGATTTAGCGATAGGAATCTCTGTCTCAGACATTCCTGTAAACTGCCTCTTTTTGTTATATCTACTTGTTATAATAGTAGTAGCTTCCGATTAATGAAATAGCTTCAACAATTTGTAGTTCATTGAGCCAAACAGTTTAAAAAAACACACACATGCACACACTTGTACATACAGAAACATGAATCTGATCTCTCTATGTCAGGTGCTATGCTTGCCATTAGGTTATACAAAAGACAAAACTCTGATTTTCTTCCTTTCAGAGATCCCAGAGCTCAATGAGAAAGGAAGGCATGCCAAAAGGACGTGCAATAATGGCAATGTTGACAAAAGTACTACTTGGCACTTCCTCTGCTGGAGAGAGTCAGCAGTGGTCAGGGAGGAGGGGTTACCTGGGTGGAGATTTGAGAGAGAATTGGGAGAGTGTGAGGTGAAGGGGAGAGGATTGGTGGAGTGGACACCTATTGCTTTCATCTGCCCAGCCACCCTTCCTCCTACCTCTGGTAATCGCAATTTGAATATCCTGAGACACAACACAAATCCCTCATCCCTGTTCCATGTGATTCACTCCACTCTGTATTTCTATTTCAGAGTCACCCGGGTCTCATCGACCTGATCGTGGTGGTGGTTTAGTGAAGAATACAAGACTTAAGCTAGACTGAGAGTTGAATCTGGGCCTTTTATTGGAATTGTTGAGAAAGAGGCAGTCTCTGTTCTGGAGTTGCCGATAGGTTGGATTGTGGTTGCGGGCTGTTGGCAGCTATCTCGTGACCATGAGGGGAGCCTGAGAATGGAGCTATTACAGGGGAAAGCAGAATTGACAGATAAAGTGAAATCAATATCTGATAAAATCACTAGGGTATCTGGATCCAGCTATGCCTGAAGCTGTGATAAATCTACTTCAAACTTGTCAGCTGTGAGTCAAGAATTTCCCTTTTTTATTAAAGCCAGATTGAGTTGGTTTCTGTCATCTGCATTTAAAGGATTCCTAATAAAGGGAAAAGGCTGGGTTTCAGGAAGAAAGACTGTCATGAACAAAAGACTGGGGTTGTCAAAATGGGTACGTTTAGAAGCAGCAGTAGCTTGAAAACCCTAGGAGGTGGACAAAAAAAGGGATGATTGCCTCCTACATCAAAATTTTATGTTTCATTTTCTGCTCCTTTATATATAATCTCTTTGTTCATGATAGAAGACAAGCCAAATTCCTGTTGGTTTTGAAATGTATCAGAGACCCACTCACAGCAAATATAATCAACCTTTCCTGCTGAGTTTACGGAATGACCCTCATTCACAAGAGGCCCACAATTGTTAGGTTCAGGGACTGATAAAAGTCTGGCATTTTTCAAGTTGGTCTCTTCAAGTAGATTGGCTTCTAAGAAATGAGTTATTGTTGATTTTTACTTCAAAATGGTGTGTAGCCCTATTTTGTCTGAGCCCAGCAGAGTTGTGATGAAACAAAGTATAGTCTGGCTTTTAAACAATGATGACAAAAAAGCCTCGATTGTTGGATTGTTGAACCTTCCAAAACTTCTCAGCCTCAAGGACTTATTCTTCACTGTTACGACAATGAAGTTCTTTAGCTCTGAGGGATACAGAGAAGAAGAGTAAAAAGGAAGGGTGATTCAAAACCTATAGGAAGAGAACGAAGGACATCTTTTTTGAAAAATTTTTTTTAAAAATTGGATTTGTTTGTCCTTAGCCTCGGCATGAGGATTCATTACTGACTAAATTCTTCAGGTTTCCTCTGGATACACAAAGTCAGGACTAGAGTTGGTAACTGAGGGGAAACAGTTCCCTATGTTATTTATAACTCTCCACTTATTAAAGTTAGACCAATGCTATTTCCTCTATACCGAGTTCTATCAGAGGCATTTTAAAGTGCTCTTTGCTTGCTTGATAGAAAGCATCTGGGCATCCTTGAGTGTTTTCATGGATTTTTACCCAAGCTCATAAAAAGCCCATAAGGTTCTTTTTTTTTTTAAGCCCCATTTCAATTCCTGGTATAATTGTTTATTAATTTCCAGATCACTCTATAAATCATGTCCTCCATGTCAGGCTGTCATACACACATTGAGAGCTCTGAGAGTAAAAAAATAATAATTATGCTTCCTTCTCATATTCACTGATGCTAGTCAATCTTGGATGGGGTATTTTCTGTTGTGTCACTATAAAAACAACTCCTTCTAAATGATTTTTATACTTAGAGAGGAAATGAAATCAAGTGCTTTTCTTATCATATTAAGTGAATACATTATATGTTAACAAGCATTTTCTTATTTTTATAATGGAAAAATTGTTAAGCACAATTTCACTCTCCGTAATTTTAATAAAGCAGATTTGCTTTTAGACCGAAATACAATAAACTCTCTGCTAAACAGCAATCAACCCAAGGCAGGGTTGAAGTCCTAGTGAAAATGCTGACCTTCATCATAAATGGATATAATTTTATAGATATAGGTCAGGGGGTTTTGCCTTTTTGCCTTCCCCAACAGATATGTTTTCAACTGCTTTCTTGATTGATATTTTAAAATACTGTGTTACAAAGAAAATATAAAAGTGAGAAGGGACATTATTTTTTCCTAAAACCATAGTTATATATACAATAATATAGTGTTCTATTTTAAAATAAAGTTTGATATATTTCCAACTGCTTCCCTGTTTGATATTTTTAGATGCTAAGCTATAAATAAAAACTGAAAAAAAAAAAGAAGGGGGCATTATTTTCTTGGAACACATCGTTATATTATACAGTGATATGGCTTTCTATTTTAAAATAAAATTTGAGGAAATCTGTATGAGGACCCAGTCAGCTGAGGTTATCCTTACTTCTAGAAAAATATTTATCGAATTCCTACATAAACAGCGAGATCAGGCTTTTGTGCTCCACCTCTCTCATGTCTTCATTCGGCAGGAATAAATCTCCCGAAACTCATGGAAACGTGTTGAGTATTCATTGTTGCCCCCACTGATTTGGCACTTAGCAAATTGTATTGCTGATTATGTCTTTTCTGTACATGTCCCTGTATCTAAGTAGCTGGCTTTCCTTGACAGGAAGGGCAATATATTATAACACTTTATATCTCCAGCACACAGGTAAGTGCTTTGCTAGAGCAAGTTTTCAACATATGGTTTTGGATGATGCTCATGATGTTGCCATAAAGGGGATCCATTATTCAATTTGCCCCCTGACACTAAAAAAATTTGAAGGTTCTCTACTATAACCTTCCAAAGAGCTTTGTATATATTAGGAACCTAACACACGTTTTGGTGAATTTCAAGCAATTTCTTTCAGTACAAGGAAACTGATACTAAGCTATAGAACTAATTCACATTGTATTTCTAATATACATTTTATTCTCTTACCAGTTCCCATTCATTAAACACTTGAGGCAGTGTTTCTCAGTGGTTCTCCATCCTGGCTTTATATAGACTTTGTTTCCAAAGCTTTAAAAAGTTGAAAATGCCAGTTATTCTGATATGCTGCTAGATCTTAAAACCATTGAAAATCCTTTCTTGCCAGTGTCTAGCATTATACTTCCCTTTTCTACACTTTTCTCAGACGTAACTAGTATTTAAATCATACATGAAACAACAGTAGGCTCATAAAAAGTAATGATCAAATTCTATAATTACATGTGTGTCTGTGTATCCATATATTTCTTCATTACCTACATTGTTTCATAAAGGATTTAAAGCAGCTTTCAAAATATTATTAGGATAAAATAAATAGTTGAGGGAATTGAAGCTGAAGGAAAACAAGGGTGGGAAATAAATGAGTACAGGAAAGCAAGAGGGCAATCTTTGCAAACTGGGATGGATATAAGTCCTGTTCAAAGACCTAATGTAGACCAGGAATTTATTTAACTATATGTCTCGTAGGAGCCAAAACAAAGAGGAAATGTAGGTGCTGTACAGTGCCCATAAAATAAAAGCCATCCATTTTTTTCTAGATACTTTCCTCACAAAGAGGAAAACAGTGAGCTGTGGTAGACAAGACCCTCCACTAAATCATTTTGTTACATACGAAATACAATAATGCATTTTCTGTCACTATTTTTTAAATACTCCATCAGTGTAGTTTGCTAGCATGAAGAGAAAACATAATTTTGTAAAAACTATTCTGCAGACCTCAAATCATGCAATAATTCAGAAAAGCAAATTTTAGAAGAATGAATGTCCTTCAGGCAGTCTTTCATAAATATTATTTCACACAACTGTGTTTTTGATAATTATTGGTAAAAGTTTAAGATGATATGCAAACTTGAGAGCCTGGATTGTTAATATTCTCTTTTGTCAATTAAGGACAAGTTCATTTGCTTGACCATGATCTAGGTAGGGGGACAGTTCTTTTTTTTTTTTTTCT
>PVKH010045777.1:0-10466 GCA_004027955.1 Chaetophractus vellerosus
CGGGCAGGGCAGGTCGCCTGCAAATCGAGCACAGCCAGCCACCCGCGAACTGAAAAGCCGGCCGTGATGGAAGCAGAAGCCGCCCACAAGCGGGGAAAGCCGCGCCTGCGCAGTGACCAAGTCTCGGCGCGTCGCCGCAACGGGGGGGAAGGGGAGATATGTAATAAAATAAATAAATCTTTAAAAAAAATAAATAAATGTGGTTTATTTTAGAATTGTAAATCATTCTGTAAACAAATATTTTCCAGATGAAGACTACTGGATGTTACATATCTAATAAAATGAAAACGTATTCCAGGAAAAAAAAAAAAGAAGCAAATGATGAAACTATTATTGGAAACTGGAGGAAAGGCAATCCATGTTTTAAAGCTACAGAGAACTTAGCAAGATTGTCTCCTTATGTTTCATGGAAGGCAGAATTTGAAAATGGTGAGCCTGGGCATTTAGCTGAAGAATTTTCCAAGGTAAACTCGGAGAATGCAGCTTGGCTTCGCCTTGCAGCTTATAGAAAAATGCTAAATGAGTGGGATAAGCTGATAACTGAATTATTGGACATAAAGAAAACAGAAACTGATTCTGGAAATTCCAAGCCTCTGGAAATCAAGCTCCCAGATGATAGTGCCCCATTTGAAAACTTAACTAAACTTGGAACTTGTAAATCAGAATTGAAGATGCAGTTATCTCAGAAAGACTTGTGGAAAGTCTTTTTGTCTGATGGCTTAGACCCTTGCTTCTTGCATGCTAAAACAACAAGGTTTTGGAGAGCACTATATGAAAAAAAACCACTCTCAGCTTGGACTAAAGGGGACATGGAGAGGAGAGAATGGAGAAACAGCTTTAAGAAGAAAAACATGGAAGCTGAGATCTGGAAGTAAGACATCACCTTGGACCAAGAGAGGAACCCCACCCATGTGTAGAGAGAGGGTGAGTTTGCCCCAGCAGTTGAAGAGGGTGAATGTTTATACCCGATGTTTGGGGAAAGTTTTGCCACCCCAGGGTACAGAAACAGTGGAGCACATTGCTCAAAGATTAAGGCGGTTAAGGTCAGCACTCCATAGGTCTGAGTGAGGTGCACCTGTCCCCCATGGATTAGGGAAGGCTGGGTGGTCAACTCATTGCTCTGAGAGGGTTGAGCCTGTATGCCAAAGGTTAGGGAAGGCCAGGTGGTCCACTCGTTGCTCTGAGAGGGCTAAGCCTGTATACCAAAGGTTAGGGGGGAATGTTGTCTTCACCTCACTGTATTAGGGAGGCTAAGGCTCTAACCCAAAGATTGGGTAAGGTGTGGCAATCATCACAACACTCTTGGAAGGTGATGTCTAGAGCTTGGTCGACACCCAGATGCTTGATGAAGGTGGAACCAAGCAAATGGCCATTGGGCAAGCCTTTGGAAAGGATGGGTCCTCATGTGGCCCCAAGGAGAAGAAGCCATCATCTTATGACTCAGACTTTGAAAACTAATGGAGGATGCTCTGCAGGTTTACTGAACTGCAGAGCACCCATGACTCATGGTTCCCTCCCAATTTCTCCTTATGATAATGAAAATGTTTATCCTTTGTCCATTTGTGTATTGGAAGCAGATAAATTGTTTTGTAAGTTTCAGAAGTCTACAGCAGATGGGACTTTGCCCTAAGACAAACTGTATTTCTTTAAACTAATTATGTTATGATTTTGTGCTTGTATTGTTACTGATTTAAGGTTTTTTTTAAATATTGTAATGTATTTTTGGAATTCAGAGGGTGGAGTGTAGCAGTTTGGGGTTGTTTATGAATTCCAAAAATAGATATTGGGTTATGCTTGTAAACTGGTCTGTTCCTCTGGGCGTGATTAAGTTATGATTAGGGCTTTGATTGGGTCATGTCAGTAGGATGTTGATAAAACTACATGGCAGAGCAGAGGAGTTAGATGGAGTTTTGAGTTGGAGTTCTGATGTGGAGTTTTAATGCTGGATCCCGGGGAAGTAAGCACACAGAGGAGCTTGGTCGTGAGAAAGGAGAGAAGGCCCCTGGAAAATCACAATCTCATGCCCTATACAAAAATTCACCTAAGATGGATCAAAGAACTAAATATAAGAGCCAAGACCACAAAGCTCCTAGAAGAAAATATAGGGAAGAAACTATGAGATCTTGCAGTAGGAAATGGTTTCATAAATTTTATACCCAAAGTGTGAGCAACAAAAGAAAAAATTGATAAATGGGACCTCCTTAAAATTAAAACTTTCGTGTTTCGAAGGAGTTTGTCAAAAAAATGAAAAGGCAGACTACACAATGGGAGAAAATATTTGGTAACCGTTTATACAATAAGGACCTAATATCCAGCATATATAAAGAAATCCTATATCTCGAAAAAGAGACAACCCATTTAAAAAAATGGGCAAGAGATTTGAATAGACACTTCTCCAAAGAAGAAATACAAATGGCTAAAAAGCACATGAAAAGATGCTCAACATCACTAGCTATTGGGGAAATGCAAATCAAAACTACAATGAGATATCATTTTACACCTATTAGACTGGCGGCTATTAAAAAATAGAACTACAAGTGTTGGAGAGGATGTGGAGGAAAGGTAACACTCACCCACTTGCTGGTGGGAATATAGAATGGTACAGCCATTGTGGAGGACCGTTTGTCAGTTCCTCAGGAAGCTAACTATAGAACTGCCATATGATCCAGCAACCTTGCTGCTGGGTATATACCCACGAGAATTGAAAGCAGGAGCACGAACAGATATACGCACACCAATGTTGATAGTTCACTATTGCCAAAAGTTGGAAACAATGAAGTGTCCATCAACAGATGAATGGATAAGCAAATTGTGGCATATACATACAATGGAATATTACTTGGCTATAATAAGGAATGCAGTATTAACACACGGGATAACATGGATGAATCTTGAAGACCTTATGTTGCATCACTGAAGGACACTGAAGAACAAATATTACATGATCTCACTGATATGACTTAAGCAAACTGAACAGACTCACAGAGCTAGAGTCTGGAAGATAGGGTATCAGGAGACAGACAGGGAGTATAGTGTGGTGAGCTGATACTCAGTATGGGCAAAACTTATGATAAGGTGGAAAGGTGTGGTTGGGCAGTGGTTGGAGTGATAGTGGTGCAGTGATGTGATTGGGTTCAATGGTGCTGGAATGTGAGAGAGAGTAGGGTAGTGGGGTTGGGTTGGACTATTCCAGGAATTGGGAGGGGGGCTGAAGGAAGAAACAGATGAACTCTGGAGATTTGTAGGTCTTTGTTTAAAACTACAATGGTGGGAATGTTCTTTTGGCAAATATGTCAGGGGAGGGTTACTGGTGCAGGGTGTTGGGGTTGGGGGGATATGTGGGATAGGACACACCTGGGACATGGTTCTATGGAATATGAAAGTGTTCATCTTGTCATAGTGTGTTATCTCAGTGGGTGGAAATCCACACAATAAACAAGAAAATATTAAACTCCCATCCTTGGGAATCCTGCTATGTTCTCAATTAGAAGGGCAAGAAATTCTCGAGAACATAGGCAGTGCCTAATAACAGAAAACAGACTAATATGTCAAGCCCTCAATATTATTGCATGTAACTATGAGCCTTATTCTTCAAAAGTTGAAACTTAATGGCTACTTTACATTCCAAGGGGAGGTGGAGAGAAGAATAGAATAGCTGGAACATAGGGCATTGGAATTGTTTTGCATGATGTTGCAATGACAGATACAGGCCATTTTAAATTTTGTCAAAACCTATAAAAGTGTATGGTGCAAAATGTAAAGCATAATGTTAACCACTGACCATGGTTTCTGGCAAATCTTCAATATTTGTGCATCAGTTGTAACAAATGTTACATATTTGTGTAAGATGTTATTAACAGGAGAGAGTGGGAGAGTGGGAGGAGGGAGGGAGTTGGGTATCTGGGAATATTTTATATTTTCTATGTGACTTTTCTGTAATCTTAAGCTTCTTTGAAGATAAAATGTAAAAGAAATTAGACAATGGGTGAACATATGGAAGAAATTGTCACTGTAAATAAAAGATAACAGATCTTATGGTGGTGAAAGATGATTTTTAAAAATTTCTTTTTTCTTTTTATATTTTATTTGAGAGTTTATTATTTTATTTTATTATTATTATTATTATTTTTGGCTTTGCTTTGGGGAGAGGTTTTGGACTACAGAAGGGTCATGACTGTGGCAGGAGAGGATCACTGATGTGGGGTGTTGGTGATGGGCGGTATGTCAGGGTAGAAGTACAACTGGGGCATGCCTCTATGGCACATGAATATGTTCATATGGTCATGGGGTGTTGTCTCTGTGGGTGGAGGCCCATACAATAACTGAAAAAATATTGAATTCCCATTCTAGGAAATCCTGCTACATTCTCTAATAGAGCAGCAAGAATCCCCCAATTACATGGGTAGTGCCTAGTGAAGGAGGCTAGACCATTATGCCAGGCCCTTGATATTGATGGTTGTACTTATGAGCCTTGTTTTTGTGAAATTGAAACTTAGCCTAGTATTATATATTGCCTAAGAGTTACCTACTGAAAGCCTCCTCGTTGCTCAAATGTGGCCTCTCTCTAAACTCAGCATATAAACACACTACTTCCCCCACCAGCATGGGACATGACTGCTGGGGGTGAGCCTCCCTGGCACCGAGGCATTATTACCAAGTTCCAACTAACAATGCATTTGGAAAAAGACTGATCAAAAAGGGGAAATATTAAGTACAAATGAGTTTTTATGGTTAAGAGATTTCAAAGTGAGTTGGGAGGTTATCCCAGAGGTTACAATTATGCACGTCTCAGGAGGATCTCTTTGACTGCCATAATAACAGTGCCTCAAACATCTAGACACTATAGGCTGGACAGACAATCCCAGGAATTTGGCAGCCTGTCAGTGGGCCTGATCTTGGAATATATGTTTCCCAATGTAACAGACTTAGACTCATTTATAATTTCCCTACACAGGGCTCTTCTGCCCCTTTTATTTGAACCTATAATTAGTACCATACTCATTAAATTTATGTCCCAGGACTTAATCTTCAGTCTGTTCATATGCCAGTTGAGCCCTGAATCTCAATATAGCTGTAACAATTACTCTCCATTTCATTGGACTCACCCAGGACAACTAACAAAAGAATGATGATGAACAACACCCATACCCAATACAGAGAGTATCTACAACTGCAAGCAATACAGTTCTATCCATCTACCCCATGGGATCTAAGCCCCCTCTCAATAAGAAACAGAGTGGGCAGCACCATCCCAAAATTTTCAAGATTGAGGAATGAACAAGCATAAAGGGGGAATGCAACTATAGACAACAATAGATTTATTATTATAGCAATGGAAGAACTTGTATCATTGATATAAAGGCAGTGGCCACCAGAGTTTCTGAGGGGAAGGAGAGGGAAGAATAGGTATAACATGGGGCATTTTTGAGAATTGGAATTGTCTTGCAGGACATTGCAATGATGGATACAGACCATTGTACATTTTGTCAAAACCTATAAAATTATGCAGTGCAAAGAATAAACTATAATGTAAACTATAGACCATGATCAGTAGCAATGCTTCAATATGTGTTCATCAATTGAAACAAATGCACCAAACTAATGAAAGATGTTGTTAATGTGGAAAAATGTGGCAGTAGGGTGGGGTATATGGGAATCCCCTAATATTTTTTATTTAATATTTATGTAATCTAAAGCTTCTTTAAAATAAAATAAAATAAAATAAAATAAAATAAAATAAAAATAAAACATATCTTTCTAGGGTCATCTGACTATCAGGTAAGTGGTGTAGATAACAGACAATGAGGTCATATACTTTCTCAGGTTTTCATAAATTAATATATTAGAATAAGACACCACAGCAAAGTACTTTTAAATATTGAGCACTGGTATAAATACCTAAATTATATAGAAAATGACAGGTCATTTCTCTGGATAAAGAGGTATCCAGCAGTTTGAGAAGATGTGTCAGAGATCAGTGCTTAGAATGATGATATCTTTATTTACAATCTGAAAAAAATTGTACACATCAAAATATCCTAATGTACAGATGGACACTAAACTCTTCTAGGTAATGGCATTTGGAAAAATTCTACAAGAATATCTCAGACTTTTTGTGCCACAGAAGTGCACAAAAAACATGACAGATGTCTGAAAAGACAAAACCTGATAGCATTCTGGGGAAAAAACACACAGAAAAGTAATATAGAAACAAACTGAAATACATATTTTGAACTAAAGTTCTGGCCTCTACAATGCAAGAAAAAGTAAAAAACATTTCAAATCCATATTTAAAAAGATGAAGTTTAAGCTTAAGGGCATGTGAATCAGGCTAGTCACTAGTGGTTTATTAAATCATAAAGGAAATGAGTGGAAATAAAATGGATTTCTGCAAATTTTTCCCAATATATAAAAATAACAAAGCATCCTTAATGTTTGTAAGTCATGGTTTTAAAGAAAAAAATTTTGGGAAGCAGATGTGGCTCAAGTGATTGGGCTCCCGTCTACCATATAGGAGGTCCAGGGTTTGATTCCCGGGGCCTCCTGGTGAAAAGCAAGCTGGCCCAAGTGGAGAGCTGGCGCAGCAAGATGACGCAACAAAAAGAGATACAGAAGAGAGACAATAAGAGATGCAGCAGAACAGGAAGCTGAGGTGGCACAAAAGATTGAGCACCTCTCTTCTCTGGAAGGTGCCAGGATCAGTTTCTGGTGCTGCCTAAAGAGAAGATAACAGACACAGAAGACCACACAGAGTGCAAAACAATGAAAAGTGGGGAGAATTTATTTATTTATTAAAGATCTATTTTTATTTATTTATTCCCCCACCCCCACCACTTGTGTTCTGCTCTCTATGTCCATTTGCTGTGCACTTCCTCTGTGTCTGCTTGTCTCCCTTTGTTGTATCATCTTGCTGTGCCAGTTCTCCGCAGGCATGGGCCGTCAACTCTCTGTGGGCACGGGACAGCTTGCCCTCACCAGGAGGCCCCAGGAACCCAACTCAGGGCCTCCCAGATGGTAGACGGGAGCCCAATCACTTGAGTCGCATCTGCTTCCCAATAAATAAATCTTTAAAGAATTTTTTTTTCCTCAGTGCATTGCAAACTTATGAAATAAAGTTTCTACCTAGAGGTAGTAGAGGCTAAAAACCTAGATAGCTTTATAAAAGGTTTATAAAACCATGAATGATGAATGCTGCAGTTTCAGAAGGTAGAATGCTTCAGAGGTATAATTAATCTTTGAGGGAAAAAAGTTGTGGGAAGTAACAAAGAGTTGTTTTTTGTAGCCGAGAGAGAGAGCACTGAACTGGAAGCACTATTAGCTGCTGACCTTTATCCTCACAGCCTACTCTTTCCAACGCTGCTCCCTTGACTCCTCCAGCATTGTGCTCTCTGTCCCTGCCTCTATTGGGCTTTGTTTTAGGCTTGCCTATATGGAATTAACTGCTGAGATGGGCCGAAACTGGGCTGAGTGAGCTCATATTTTCCTTTGCTAAGGAGATGAATGCAAGACCAGTCAGTCACTCAGTCATCAGAAAGGACCTGCATATTCAGTTTAGTGTGATATGCCAGGGAAGAAATGAATTCCTAAGAGCAGTAAAAAATTTAAAACAAAATCCTGATTTCCTCAAAACTTTTGTAGGTATTGGCTTTGCGACTGAACTTCTAGCCATTTTTTTTAAAACTACAATTTAAAAACCAGTAAGCACAATTTACATGTCAAAAAGATAGTATTTTATCTGTATTTTAGATAGATCCTGGGAAAGTAATTACTACTTTAGGCAAGTTATAATTTCTTAGTGCTGTACAAATCAGATGAAAATCAACCTAAGGTGAAAGAAGTATGCTGAATCTGAAAGTGTAATGAGAGTGTAATTTTCCATTTTGTATTAAATATAACTAATACTTAAAATGTTGGATAGTACAAGTTCCTATTGATATAAAATATAGAGTGCATGACATTTATTATGCATCAGTTTTTAAATAAAATTGTACTTTCAGATTGAGCAAATTTCCCTTTGTATTCAGGTTTGGAGGAATAATTAGAATGAGAGTCATACTGTAACATGTAGTCATCCAATAAGAACATTTCATAAAACTGATAGAATACATTTTTTTTTAAATAGAAGGAACTACTAGAATGAATCTCAGAAAAAGATTCCTAAAAATCCTCTTGATAAACAAATTTTTAAACCTAGCTCAATGGGAGGGATAAGGCTGCAGAGATAAACAATTAGAGAAAACTCTGGAAGTAGATCTGGTAAATCAAAATCTTAAACAGTTTCTATTTCTCTTTTTTTCATAGGATACATAACTTTTACTTTGTACAGGTGTCTTAGAAATAAGGCTAGTGAGAAAAATCTTATTTTAGTACCCTAAACACAGGCAACAAGGAAAAAATAAATAAGAAATTATTCATAGAAGAAATCTTAGAAAAGAAATTTAAATAATTTTAATAATTCATTGATCCTCAAAACTGGAGATACTCCCCAAACCCAACAATGGAAATCTTAAGCGATTTGAAATTTACAAAGTAAATTTTAAGAATTTGGGAAATATAAAGAATCTGTCATCCAAATTAGGGGTAGAGGGGAAGAAGAGAAGAGAAATCCAAGGACAAATGTTTAAAGAATAATATAACAAGGCCTTATTATAATATGTAGTATTTACTAATATAGTCCCATATTAAGGATATTTTCCTGATAAGACACAAAAAAGAAAAAAATGTGTAGTAAATGGCTGATGTTGATAGCATAAAGCAGGAGGGGTAAAGGGGTGCTAAAACTATAGATTAAGACATGTTTCTTCCTAGTTGAATATCTGAATGCTTGGTAGGAACAATTCAATGAGTACGTAATGAAACTTTCTTTCATTTTGGCAATATGAATAAACAGCTTTGATCTAGTAATTCCAGTTCTAGGGCTTTATAATATAAAACACAGAAAAATCTCTATTAACCAAAGATATACTTCACATCATAAAATTTATTATGATAAGAAATAATGGAAACAACCTAAAAGTCCAGTAACATATGGTAGAGAAACACAATAAAATATTATGCAGCTTTAAAAACATGATGGCTATGAACAGAAGTAACTTGGGAAATACTATTATGGTAGTAAATGAAAAAGGCAAGATACAGAATTATATAAGCCTGAATTCCAACTATGTAAAATGATTGCACAGAAAAGATACAAGGGGGATTCATTGAAATTTTGTCAGAGGTTATCTCTGAGAAGTTAAATTATAAGTGATACTAATTTTCTTCTTTAGATATTTCCATATTTTCTAAATTTTCTATAAATGTGTATTATTTATAATTAGAAAAAGTACAAGATTTAAAAATATATAGTGACTAGTTCCTTATAGTTATTGTGAGAATTTAAAAAGATACTAGATGTGAAATTCACTAGCATTTAATAAGTGTTTCCTTAGAAAGATAAATAAGAGAAGGGACAGCTTTTCTATCCAACAATTAGGGTTGCTTTCATTATTGCCAGAAAACAATAACAAAAATAGAACCCTGCATGACACATAGAATAAAATCCTTTAGCTCTACTTACATATGTATTTCAGGATTTTCATATAACAGAAAAGAGCAGGAAACAACCTAAATGATCACAATAGGAGATAAATATAATATATTTGTTTGTTTACACAATGAAATATTAGACAACCATTTAAAAGAATGAGGTCGATTTGTGGGTATTGATAAAGAAGAGGTCCACAATATGATTTTAAGTGAATGCTGAGTTGTAAAACAGAATGCATTATTTTTGTCAAAATCAGAATAAGAACTGAAAATATTGTACATATAGGTATCTGATACAATATCCTTTTAAGGGGCTAAACAGGTGACAGATGACTGAATCTCTAATCTAAAAGTCAGAAAAACAACTCTAGCTCAAATATCCAATTGTTTTTAAGACTTTAACTTTAAAAATGCGGTATAAACCAGATGTTTTTTACCTCTAGTATTGCAAACCACCAGTAATTTATTATTAATAATAAAGTATTTGTCAAGACTCTTTTGGGTGCAGGTCAAGCAGTGAACTTGGGCTAATTTATTATATAGATGCTGTGGAATCTTTCAGAACTAAAGGCAAAAAATGCGGTTGTAGAATTGGAAATCGGGCAGAAAAGGATTAACTCCGCAGGCCTGGGTTGCTCAAAGGCTACAGTTTCCAAAGAAAGGCCTGTCTTTAGGACTGGCCCTTAGCTCCTGGGAAATAGTCTCTAAACTCTTATAATATTCTGTCCGATAAGAGTGTTTTTGTAAGCCTGAGATCTTGGGCCATGCTTTACCAGTTTGATTAATAGTGAAGGCCTGCTTTTGGTGTGGGGCAGAAAGAGGGCTGCAGTCTGAGCAGCTGAAGTCAGTTATAGGGGTGCTGCATGCTTATATGACTGATCTTTAATAAAACCATGGACACCAAGACTCAGGTGAGCCTCCCTGGTTAGCAACACTTT
>PVKH010045778.1:0-10466 GCA_004027955.1 Chaetophractus vellerosus
GGCTAATGGGTAAAGACAACCCTTCTACAGTTTGGATGCAAAAAACAAATTATTTATCTTGCAACAGGATAGTATAAAATATTTTAAAATTGGTCAAGTTCTTCAGTGACTATACTACTATACTATACTATACTACTAATTAGTCTATTTCAAAGCTGTAAAACATAGTATACAATAGTATATATCATATAATTATATGATTTTCTAATTAAACTTTTAATTTTGAGATAATTGTAGATTCACATGCAGTTGCAAGAAATGATACAGAGAGATCCCATGTCCTCTACGTCCAGTCTCCCCCAAATGTAACATCTTGGAAAACTATAGTATAATGTCACATCCAAGAGAGTAACATTGTTACAGCCCACCCATCTTCAGGCTGTACAAGCTTGAGCTGTCCTCTCGTGCATGCGTATGTAGCGAGTTCTTGTGTTTTATCACGTGTGGTGTCATGAATCCACCATCACGGTCAATACAGAACATTCCACGCCGCCCTCTCACGCGCCTTCCCCAGCTCTAACCATTCATTTCTATACTTCTGTGATTTCAAGAATGTTCTAGAAATGAAATCATAGAGTTTACTTCCCTGGGGATTCCCGCAGGTGGTTGTGTGTATCCGTAGTTCATTCCTTCTTGCTAAGTCCACGGCGCATCAGTGCCACTAGTCACGCCATCATTCCTTAAATGTCACCAACGGACACGTGGCTGTTTGCAGTGCCGGCCTCTCACTGACAGTGCTGCGGTGGACCTTCAAGCACACATCTGCGTGGACCCCATGTCCGCTTCTCTGGGACGAGCGCCCAGAGTGCAACATGCTTGGTTTTAGGAGAAACTGCCAACCTATTCCAGAGAGGCTGCTCCAGTCCCCATTTTCACCAGCAATGTGCCCTGCACTCTGCATTCTCGCCAGCACTGCGGTGTCGCTGTCCTTTCTCGTTCTGACAGGTGTGTCGGTGGTAGCGCATTGTTGCCCTAATCTGCATTTCCCTAACGGCTGATGAGGGAACACCTTCCCCGTGCTCACATGCCCCCTGTATGCCCTCTTCGGGGAAGTGTCTGTTCATGTCCTTTGCCCATTTTCTAATTGGATTAAGAATTCTCTGCTTAGTCCTAGATCCAGAAGATTTTCTATTTTTTTCCTGGAAGTTTCGCAGTTCTGCATTCTACATTCAAGCCCGGAGTACGCATGTATGTATGTGGGTATGTATGTCCGTGTACACACACACACATATAGAACATTAAATGTCTCCGGAACGCATCACAAAACTACTAATAAACTTTCGGTATATGTCCTTCCAATCCTGTGTTTGTGTTAAAAAAAGTTTATCCTTACAGATGTCTATTTTACAAGTTTACATATATATCCATACACACATCTGCATTTTTACTACACGTATATATAAACTCAGAGCTCAAAATGAGGGAGATGTGAATCTTTCCGCAGCAATCACGAATGTTGTTCCCTGGAACCTCTCTGAGTGTCCTTTTTAAAGCTGCAGTTTTCCTCTCATCTGTTCACTAGATCTCCTCCTGTCGGTCAGTCAGTTTCCCTTCTTTGCCCCACCCGCGTGGGCCCTGCTGCTTTGGGGGTCCTCTGGAGGTGGCCTGCTCTGGAGGAGGGGCCAGGAGCTCCGAGGGTGCAGACCCCGGGCGCCGTCCTTCCTCCTTCCCGTTATCATCCAGGGGCTCCCCAAACATCTGGAGATCCAAACAACTCAAAGTCCTTGGCAGGAATGAGGACGGCTGGGAGCAGCACAGGGGGCGGAGGTAGGAGCCAGCCAGCAAGAATGCCGTTTCCCCTCTCCATTCCCATCTTCCTTCCTGGGATGTGGGGCACAGCGTGTGGGGAGCGGTGGGCACCGAGGCAGAAGCCTGCTCACCCCTCTGCCACTCGGACTGCGAGTGCAACCAGAAGCCCTGCAGGTGGTTTTTCCTCTCTGCTCTCCTGCCTGCCAGGAAAAGCTCCTCTGAGTTGTAGGGACTTTTCTCTCCTACGCCAGCCCCTCTGGGGCCCTACGCTGCTGGAGTCTGGAGGGAGAGCCATGCACTTGGACGTCACAGCCTGACCTGGGCTGAGGCAGGGCGCTGCCACCTCCTGCCTTCTGTTTGGCAAAATGTGAGAGTGACCCAGCGTGGGGAACTGCTGGGGGTTCCAGAAGAGGTGCGAAAGCACCCCGGGCCGCATTTAGCAGGCCCTCAGGACTGGTCAGCTGTAGCTCCTCTTTTCACCCATTCTTTAGGGCTGTCTTTCCAGGGACACGTGATGAGGGTATCCAAAAGGGCAGCCCCAGGGGAGTGAAGCCCCGACCAACCGCCTGCGTGACGGCAAGTGCTGTCCCCTGGAAGGCTGAGTGACAACGCCATGCGCCGATTTTCCGTTCCTAATAGTGCCTGGGGGGGGGGTGCGGTGGGGAGAATGACGAAGGGGCTCCCGCTGTGTGCAGCATTTTATTTATTTCAGAAGAGATTTGCAGCCATTATGGCAAAATTTAAGATTTATTCACTTTGAGTGCTGGGTACATGGATGTTTATTTTTTATTCTCCAGTTTTCTATGTTTGAAACATTTCAGGATAATTTTTAAAAATGTATCAATACAGAGACTTTTCATCAACTAAGTAATAATTCTTCACAGCCCAAAAGTCCTTTGCAGTTTGTGAAACTCCCCACCTAGCCCGGCAGGCAGAGGAAACCCTGCCTCCATTTGAAGAAAAGGGAGCTCAGAGAGGCTGAGGACTCGCCCCAGGTCACACAGACAGAGGCAAAGCCAGGACGCAGCCCGGTCATCTGACTCCGAGCCTGGTGCTCTCTCCCCCGTATCGTCCACACCTCGCCAGATATGTTTGTTTGTAATGAGCACCTGAGCAGCTTTTACTGCATAGCCCTGGGAGCCTTTTGCCAACGACAGGTCTTACTTTCGCTCTGCAACCTGGAACAGCAGCATGGGTAAAGCTATTTTTATCAGTTACATATTCAAGATAGCACTGCAGAAAGGTGCTGGGACCTGTCCTAATGCCTGAACTTTTGATTCATTTTGATTTATTCTTCTGAGCCATAGTCAACCTTCTGGTTCCTACAACTGAAAATCAGATTTATAAACCATTTATGTCCATTCAAATACCTTAAAATAATTTGCTCCTTGCATGATTATACATAACACTAAAAAGTAGTAAGCCCCTCAGTGGTGAACAGCCAGGAAGGCTACATAACTGTGGTTAACTAAGTTGTAAACACTTCAGTCATGGCCCTGTAGCAATGGGCAAAAATGCTGACAATCAAGGCCAGTGTCTAGCCAGGGCACACACGAATGGGGATATGGGCTATTTATGGCTACTGTCCACTCCGACTGGCTACAGCCCACACTGTGCCGGTTGCTAAATACTTTGAATAGCACCCATGATTACGAGGCAACGTTAAGCGGGAAAAGCCAAAGTCAAAATTTTATTCTGGGGAAGCAGATGTAGCTCAAGTGGTTGAGTGTCTGCTTCCCAGATATGAGGTCCCAGGTTCGATCCCCAGCACCCCCTAAAAACAAGCAAATGAGAAAATCATCTCTCATTGGTGAGCGGATGTAGCTCAGTGGTTGAGTGCCTGCTTCCCTCCTAAAGAAAAAAAATATTCTGGTATGATTATAATCAGAGATTCATGCACATAATAAAAAGAGGAAATACATATGTGTACACACACACATGATTGAGTTCAGGAGTTAGAGTTGCTGGCGGTGTCCCTGCTAGATGACAAATCTTCCACAATCTTACAAGTTTTATAGCTTAACAATCAGCTCTAGGGACAAGCCTTATCTTAGAGCCCACTTAACCCGAGTCTCCCACTTCCAGATCCTGCTCTCCACTTTTCCATCTGCTCTTCCCAGGAGGGCACGGTCCACACTCTAGAGGCTGAGGTAATGAAGTGTGATGCGTGGCTGAACGAGGAGACACAAAAGCTCTCCTTTGTCTTCAGGGATAAGATCAAATGCACTGGAATCATTTTATGAGTTCCTATTTTGCTACGGATACTACAAATTACACAGTGCTACGGAAAGGCCAAATGCTGTCAGCCCCTCTTAATGAAATTCGTATCCTGTTATACCTCCCAGTGCACTCGAGGCTTATTTTCCCTGTTGGCGTGTTACAGAAACCCACACGTTCCTTTCCTTCAAGGATGAAAAAGCATGCCTAGTGCTGCCGGAGAAAGCAGTTTCAGCAAATAAAGGTAAAGCTTTCAAATAGTATAAACCCTTGTGAAGGTATTATATTTTATCTTTATCAGCCTTCCTGACCGTGAGAATTCATCCCTATGATTCAGAGCAGTGACACTGGATGTTAGAAAAATGGGTCCCCGGTTCCTGCTAGAGATTCTCACGTGTTCAGGACACTCTGGGGGTATTTTATAAGTCAATAGGAGCCAGTCTCCGTTAAACTTACCTTCCTCTCCAGGAACACTGTTGAAAGGGGCTATTTTAATGTGACATCTTTGTACCAATAGCTACTTTTCCCTCTCTTTTTGAAATAATCAGTTTCTTAAAAACTATAAGGGGGGGCTGGCCGTAGCCCAGTGGATAGGGCACCGATTCACCACATGGGAGGCCCCGGGTTCGGTTCCCAGGGACCTCTCTGGCGGGCAGACCGCCTTGAGAACAGCAAGCCGCTGTGGGCAGGACAAAGCCGCCGTGGGCGGGGCAAAGCCACCATGGGCAGGGCAAAGCCACCGTGGGCAAGGCAAAAAGCCGCCACGGGCAGGGCAAAGTCACCATGGGCAGGGCAAGCCGCCCCGCGAACGGAAGCAAAAAGCCTCCCATGAACGGAAGCAAAAAAAACAGCCACCCGTGAACGGAGCAGAGCCGCCTGCGCAGTGAGCTGACTTGGCACATCGCCGCAACAGTGGGAGACAAGCAGACACAGAAGAACTCAAAAATGAACACAGCAAGAGCAAACAGAAAGGGGGGGATATGTAACAACAACAACAAAAAACTATAGGGGGAAGCAGAGATGGCTCAGGCGACCGAGACCCCCCCCCCCACCACCACCACATGGGAGCTCGGGGTTTGGTTCCCAGTCCTCCCTAAAAGAGAAGACCGGCACACAACAGACAGACACAACGAAGGCAAACAATGAGGGGGTGGGGAGAAATAAAAACTCTTTATAAAAAAAAGTATAGGGCTCAAAATACACGCAAAAGCAACGGGGTCATAAATTGAGAAGCAGAAACACGGAAACGGCTGAATACTTCCCCAGCTGTAATGGTAAACACATCCGAGCCAACCCAGCCCAGCCAGCTTCACTATTTCAAGTGATACAAATCTGCCAAACAATTATATATATTAGGTAAGCAAAAAAGGTGGCATATGGTATGGTAGGTTATTTGAATTCTTTTCAAGTATTGCTTTTCCTGCAGAAGTATCTAGTAATGTCCCAGCACTTGGGCTTTTTATCTGGCATTCTAGTGTTAGCTGTGCATAAATCCCATTTTACATCATCATTTGCAAACGTATATTATTTAGAAAATCGATTCCTGGCACAGTGTTGTGAGAATGTTAATGGGTAATTGATTTAGCCAGTGGTAGGATTTGCTGAGCTTAATATTGCATGAGATGATGGCCTTTTAATTTACGCTTCCACTAAGACTATAAGCCTCTGTGATAGTATAGGAAAGATACATAAAATGATTCTATGGGTTAATCCATAGTGCTCTTCAACATTGAAAAACAATTACAAATTGAAGAGTAACTGAGCAAATGAGTTCAGATTTCACAATGAGGATGGAAAACCAGAGTTTAAAACTTAGTTTTCCCATAAATGTTAAATGTTCTCAACTAAGAATTTATTTTCAGTCTAGGAAAAACAGTAACTTTTGTTTCTTCTCATTGTAGCAGTCAGCAAGAGTTAAAAATCAGTGCGCAATGGGATGGTGAGGCCAGGCTGGGCCAATACAGTAACAATAAACTGAACTCCAAAATCTCCAAGTGCCTCTACTTGCCCGCCTCCAGCTCATTTTGAACGAGGAAGATTATGTTCTTTTAGGTGCCTCAGCCACCTAGATATCCTTTTTACTCTTCAAACTTCTTGAGGGAGCACCAGGACGTCCAGGTGGGTCCTTCAGCTGAATCCTATTCTCCTTCCCACCAAACAAAACTCAAGGACTTTAAAATGTAAAAGATGCAGCATCATCTGCTCCTTTTCAACTCAAGCAAAACACTGTCAAATAAAACCAAAAAGGAAAAGGAGAAGAAAGGGAGAAGGGCTTGAAGAAGGAAGAAGGCGGGGGAGGGAGACCAGGAGAGCTGGGGAGGAACAGGGGGCGCTGGTGCCCATTCAGCAAGGATGGGCAGGGGAGTGGAGCCCCTGCAATCGTGGGGTTGTCCTCCAGCCGGGGCAGCACAGCCACCCCCACCCTGGAGACAGGAGCACACGCTGAGCCAGAGGTCTCCTGAGGCATCTTAACTGCCATGGTACGAGAAGAGGCTCAGGTAGACAGCGTGCCAGACTGCCAGGGTAGAGGGAGAGTGGGGCTGGCTAAGTTGTTTCCCAGGGAAATAAATGATTACATATCAGTGAGTAGTTAGTTAAAATTTATCAGTTACACGCTATCGCCCAGAGCCAGTTTTTAAACTAATGAGATTTCTCTATGGGCTGTTAGCAGGCTAATGGCAATGACATCGCAATCGCCCTGTCCTGTCTCAACAGGCAATTTCACTGCAATTTAGACTGCAGGATGCAACGTGACAAGCACCGCCTGAACTGCTGGTTGGTCATCGGCAGACATCCGGACAAAGAGTTCTGGACTGGTCACACTGATGGCATATGAAGCTTAACTGGTACAACTCACAGTTTGGGCGTGCAAATCTGAAATTCGGAGGGCTTAGCCGAGTTTTTCAAGGTCACACGACTGGTCCGGCTCCTACATCCATCGAGTGCGTTCCCTTCATATTAAGTCTCCCAGATAAGAGAAATGAAAGAACCTCTAACATGCTCCCTTTTTGTGGCAGGTGGCCTCTGAGACACCCCCAGGGATCTCCACCTCCTTGTGGACTGCACTTTTGTAATTTCCTTTCTCATAGTCTGGGCTTCTATTGAGGATTCCAACCAATGGGGCAGAAGTGATGGGCTGCCACTTCCAAGAAGAAGTTGAAAAAGACTGTGGTTTCCATCTTGGGTGTCCTGCTCACTCAGGAAGCCAGCTGCCATGCGGAGGGAGCCCTGGGGAGGGGCCCAGGCGGCTGGGAACCGGGGAGGCTTGGGGACTCTCGAGGAGCTGAATCCTGCCATCAGCCACGGGAGCAAGCTTGGAAGCAGACCCCACCCCCCCATAGCCCAGCGAGCCTTTAGATGGAGCTGCAGCCCTGGCTGACAGCTCAACTGCAACTTCATGGGGGACCAGCCAGGCTGCAGCAGGACCTGTGACTCTTAAAAGCGGTGAGAGATAAACATATGTTGTTTGAAGCCACTAGGTTCTGGGGTAATTGGCTACTCAGCAGTGGACACTGAGGGCTTCTTTTCCAAGGTCACACAGTTGATCAGTCTCTTAGCACATCAGGTGCTTTCCTTCCACATATTAAGACTTCCAGGTTTTTTTTAAAAAAGAGAAAGAATCTTCCAACATACTTTCAGGAAACTCCTCCATAACTTAATCCCTCTAGAGACATTTATTATGGTGATTTAGTATTACTATTCAAGGAAAATTATCAGAAACACATAATTGCTGCTAATTTGGATATAGTGAATATTAGCACTGCATATAGGAAATTCTCCTTTCAAATACTATATGGCCAGTGTATTAGTCTGCCAAAGGGCTGCCAATGCAAAGAACCAGAAATCTGTTGGCTTTTATAAAGGGTATATATTTGGGGTAAAAGCTTACAGTCCCAAGACCATGGAAAGTCCAACTCAAGACACCATGAGAGGTGCTTTCTCACAAAAGCCTGCTGCCATGTGGTGAAGCAAGATGGCGGGCAATCTCTGCCTTGTCTCTCCTTCCCCTCCAGACTTCCTCTTCCTCTTGTGCTCTGTGGGCCCAGCCTCTTGAGGCTTCATGCTTAAATGACCTGTGGTCCTCTCTCTTCTGGCATAGGGCTTGTTTCTTTCCAGGCCTCCTATATCGGTCTCAGCTGTTCTGCTCTCTTCCCAAGGTCAGCTATAAAAACTATCAGGCAAATGGCTCATCTCTCCCCGGGGCCTCAGCTGTTTGAGCCTTCTCCTTTCTGTCGTATGGCAGGATAAAAAATGACAGAGCTCTCTCTTTCTATGTGTCTTTGTGAGTGTCCATTTGCATCAGACCTAGCAAGGGAGCAGAGACTCAACCGGAGCCATGCCCCACTGACGTAGTCAAATCTAATCGTAACAGGTAATCTAATCAAAGACACCTCAGCTGATTTTAATGCAAAGGGTATCACACCCAAAGGAACAGATTAGTTCACAAACATAATCTTTCTCTTTTGGGGATTCATAAAATAATCTCAAACTGCCAGCAACAGGAATAAGGATTGTTTCTGATTTTGGTTTTGTCCCCAACAGCAAGTTGTGACTACAGAAACCACAAACCACCAGCTAGCTGGTAGCCTCCAAGGAGAGGAGGTTCATGTGGATATTCCAAGATGCCAACCCTGAGTTAGTAGATGAACGTTATCTGCCCCTGAATGTATTAACTTGATGGTTAATGAGTGAGAATCAACTGAGCAATAGG
This sequence comes from Chaetophractus vellerosus, assembly GCA_004027955.1. Classification (NCBI taxonomy): domain Eukaryota; kingdom Metazoa; phylum Chordata; class Mammalia; order Cingulata; family Chlamyphoridae; genus Chaetophractus; species Chaetophractus vellerosus. The sequence goes on from PVKH010045778.1 coordinate 8,678, forward strand.
TTCAGCTTTAACACAGTGACATATAGGTTTTACTTGAAATTTTTACATTAAAAAATGGGAATTATAGCCACCTTGCTAAAATTACCAAGAGTATTTGCAGTAACTGTTGTCACCTGTTAGTCCTTGGTTTGACACCTCATTGATTTCTTGATTCACATTGAAAATTGACTGCCACAACACTAATTCTTCATTACTTGTGTATTCATTCATTCATTTATTCAACAAACATGTATTGGGTACTTAATAGATCCTATACTGTGCCCTGCATAAAGTACTTTTCATCCTTAAAACAACCTGGCAAAATAGATATTATTGCCCTTTCCATGTTACACATGGGAAGCCAGTAAATTCAGGTCTGTGTAGTACCAAAGCCTTACAATACACTCTACTCTGCTTCATAAAGAAATGTGAACATGATAAATGAATTATCTTTAGTCTTCACATTGACATCTAGTCTCATTTGCATAGGTAGTAAGTAGCCTGTCTTACTGGGCAATTTATTTATGTCAGTTACCACGTAAATAGATTCCTCCTTGCATGTTTACCAAAAATTAATAAGGAGGTCTGATTTTGGGTTCAAAAATGGCAAATACTGTGTTTCTAAAATAATTATCACAGCTGCAAATGTTGTTTCCATGTGATCTATATAGCATGAATTGTATAGTCATTTTGTTTAAAAAGCTGAAATCTTTGGATGAAGAAATGGGAATGTAAATCTATTTTCAACTACAGTAACTGCTTCTCAAAGATGTAATTCTCCAATCCTTGCTTAACATTACCTTGTTTCAAATCAAACCAGTATGTCATGTGTAGACATCAGTATTAAAAGTCAAATATCGAATTTCCTAATTTCTAAAGGACTGATACTTCCAGAATGTTTGAGTCTTGTGTTGGGTTTGCACCTTCCACCCAGGGCAAAGGGGAGATGCCTGGAAGTCACGATGCTCTTTTTATTATAAAGGTGTTGGAATTCTTCGGGGGTGGGGGTAAAGATTGACTTGGCACAGTATTTTAAAACAATTCTTTAGAAAGAGCTTTATGTAATGAATGGAGAGAAAAACAACCAAAAACAATAACCAAATTTTACAACAAATGCAAAAGCAAAATGCCATGTGGGTAGAGTGTTGTCAGGCAGACCCAGGCTGCCACTTGGGGAAAAAACTTTGGCCCAGGTGTCTCACCAGTTGAAGATATGTTTCATAGCTACCATAAAAGTTTATGCTAGACATACTCTTGTAATTATATAATCTAATTAAAATATACCTTAAACTGAAATAAGGTTGCAAAAAGAGTTATTTCTATGAAGAAGAGGTTGAATGCTTTGAAAAGAAATGACAGAGGCAACGTGCAGAAAAATTTTTCTGGGAAGACACCTTTAGAAGATTGTGTGGTGATGGTGGTGGTAGGGGACAGTGGGTGGTATAACATTCTAGAAAGATTCTTCACTTAGATTACTTCGAATTTGTCTTTAAGAGCTTGCTCAGCTCAAAAGAAACCTAAATGAGAAATCGTAAATGGCCTTCATCTTATAAGTTTGGCAAAGGAACTCACATTTATGAATTTTTGATTAAAATAAAATATTTAATATATATGTAATTATGGTCTATTTTGACCAATAAGTACAAGAATAATTCTTCTTATTGGTATTATATATGACCTTTGATAAAAGATTTTAACATAACAATGGAGCACACCTTAATACAGACTGCCTTGCCCTACCAGGTCCAATTATAAAGCCACCAGTTACCTTCAATGACCCAAGGATGAAACCAAAAGTTTCAAGAAGTGG
>PVKH010045779.1:0-10467 GCA_004027955.1 Chaetophractus vellerosus
GGGATGGGGTGGATCCAATGGGGGTGTTCCATGGCCCATGGAAGTGTTTTCCATTGCCTTGCAGTGGTGGACACGGGACAGGGTGATCAAAATTTATAAAAGTGTACAAGCTAAAATGTGGAACTTGATGTGGACCAAAGACAATGCTTAGGAACTATGTTTCGCTATCTGTATGTCACTTATGTTGGTGCTGCCATCCACACACAAAAGGGTTTTGGTATGGGGGGGGATGCAGGAGGAGGTTGAATATATGAGATTGTCTTGTATTCTGTGTGTGACTCTGCTGTGATCTAAAACTTCTTTGAAAATTAAATGAAAAATGGTGAGATGCTTGAGAATGAGAAGAGGAAGGTGCCATGAAACAGACTGGACACCAGATATTGCACCAATAAGGCAAATTAGAAAAAAAAATTATATATGTATATATTATTATTTTTCACATTTTTTGAAAAAACACAATCCTTTAATAGCATCCTGTTTTTTTATCTATTTTAAAAATTTTTTTAAATTATTTTTTATTTTTTAAGTTCTCATATAATTTAACTGTTACATTTAAATATCATTATTATTTCATTTTCCTATTCATCGCAATTGGCTATTGTTATGGCTTCACCTTAGAAGAGGCTATGGCTCACAGAAGGGTCACAACAGGGATGGGAAAGGATCATCGGTGGGGGGGGTCAGGGATGGAAGTGCATGGGAGGAAGTCCACCTGAACATGCATAAAAGGCATGCATAATTATTCAAATGCTTATGGGGCATGGTCATGGGGTGAAGAATTACTCAATAAATGGGAGAACACTGAATTCCCATGCTGGAGAGCTCTGCCATATTTTCCAGGAGAGTAGCAACAACCTCCCAAGTTCAGGGGCAGTGTCTGGCAAAGGAGGATGATCCATTGATGGGCCCTTCTTATTGATGACTAGCTTTATGAGTCTTTGCTGTTGAAACTGAAACAGCCTAGTATTATGGGGTGCCTAAGAGTTGCCTCTTCAGAACCTTCTTGTTGCTCAAATGTGGCCTCTCTCTAAGCCAAACTCAGCATATGAATGCATTACCTTTCTCCCAGCATGGGACATGACTCCCGGGGATGAGCCTCCCTGGCAACTTTGAATAAAAGAGGGAAATGGTAAAGATGAATGAGTTCATAGGGCTAAAAGACTTCAAAGTGAGTCAGGAGGTCAACCCAGAGGTAACACCTATGCAGATCCCAGTAGGACCTCCTAGGCTTCCAATATAGATATCACCCCAAACAGAGGGCCTCCTGAGGGCTTTGGAGATATCCAGGTCCTATATCAGGACGATAGCCCCAGAGTTTGGTGCCTTATCAGTGGGCCCTGATTTGGAACCCTTGCTCCTGAGAGTGATAGAGTCTGACCGAAATATGTCTTCACTGCACATGGTCCATCGGTCTCTTCTATTCAAACCTATATTTGATGCCAGAGTTTTAGGTGTACTTCCATAGACTGGACACTATGGGCTGTCCATGTGCCAACTGGATCCAGGGACTCTGTGGACCTGCAACTCCTACTCTACAACTCAATGGACTCACCCAGAACACCTAGTTGGGAGTTGATGATGGACGACAGCTATCCTGGGGAATGGAGAGAGCCTGCAGCTGTAGGCAGCATAATCTCTTCCATCATATCCATGGGATATAAACCCCCTCTCACTTGGTGGTGGAGGGGACATCACCATCCTAGACTCCTCAGGATTGGGGGAACAGGTATGGACTAGAGTGGACTTGTTGGTGTCCTGTTATAGACTTGTTGTGATTCATACAATCAAGAAATTACAAAATCATGTGGAGCCAGGGGCCACTGGACACTTTGGGGGCAGGGAGAAGGAAGGGCAGTTGTAATACAGTGGTTTTTTTGGAACTTGGGTATTGTCTTGGGTGATGTTGCAATGGAGGATATAAGCCATTTTATATCATCATGTATCATGCAGAACTGTGTGGGAGAGAGGGTGGTCTACAGTATGAACTGTGGTCCATGCATGTGGCAAAGCCCTAAAATGCGTATATCTATTACAGGTGCCGTGTCACACTGACTAAGGAAGTATATGTGGGAGGTTGTGGGAGGTGTGGGAGGTGGGGCATATGGGTACTCCTAAAATTTCTGTGTAACATTTTTGTAAATTGATGTATCGTAAAAAAATATTTTTTAAATAATAATAAACAACTTTAGTTTTACATAAAAAATAAATAAATTATATACTTTGTAGTTTGTCAAAATTATTGAATGGACAAATTGTAAATTGGACACATAGTAAGTCAACATAACATATTGTCTCCATTTTTCCTATATTAAAGTTTGGATGAGAAGTTATACTATTAAAATTAGAATTTTTTTGTAAGCATAGAAAATTAAAGTAAGTTATGAAAACTTACCTAATGTCACTTTTCAATCATATGTATTATTATGCCCTGAAAAATTACTATTTCTAAAGATCATGTTTGTGTGCATGTTATTTGAGGAGGACTGTAGCTCTGTATAATATGCCACACAAATGGAAAATTTGACTATAAAATTGCTAGAGTGAAATTTATTTCATCAAATGCTTTGGTTTCCAGCAATACATAGGTTTTTTTTAGTAACAATATTCAGAAAGAGGTCATTTTAAACTTGAATTATTTTCTAATGAATTTAGGAATAAACATGAAACTATTTTAAATGCCTATTTGAAGTACAAGAAAATTATTTTTGCTTATGTAGTTCACATTATTAAATATAAATTTAATTTTATGGATATGTTACAGAAAATGAAAACAAAATATTTCATTACATAATATATGACATGCATCTTATCTGGATATTTTGAGTCTGAGGTTTCACAATAGGAAAACATTCTTAAAATAGCAATACAGATAGAGAGTAGTGGTAGTGAAAACAGTTTAATATATTAAGATCGATAATCACTAACATCCTGAATGTTGTAATAAAAAGAGTATATTAGCCTCTCAGTATTTCTGAACATATCCATTCTGTGATAGCAGCCTGCTTTTCCTTGAAAAGTAGAGAAAACTGTCAGTGCTTTGATAAGTTGAACATTTTAGTTTTGGAAATACAAGAGACCATGTCTCTTGGGGCCACTTCAGTAAACAAGCCCCAAGCACAGTGCATTAAATACCTAATACTACTAAATAGAGATTTTTTTTTGAAGTGTATAACAATTACTTTTTTTAAAGAACAGAAAAATAAATGGAACTCATAGAATTGATAATGTATGTAAATAGATTGAGTACTTAATTGGCATAACTGGACTTGTTTTAAATTTTGAGATCTCCAATGATAGACTGCATTCCTGTTTGGTTTTTTTAAATTCTTAATTGGAGGTCTTAGCATATCTAATCTTATTATACCTCTCTGTTCTAACTACAATATTCATTTCATAACCTTTGGTATGCTCAAATGAAATGAATTTTTTTCTCCACCAAATAATCAGACACTAAATACCTTATGGTTGTCATTATTGCAGTTCACCTAATGTTTTCTGTTCTTCCCTGATTCAAGAAACAATTCTCTTTGGGTGGTGATATGTGAATAGGTTCTGGTGAGTAAATTACTCCTTTCCTGTGGGACAGTAACTGTTAGTTTTTTTTTGGATCGTGGCTGTTCTATTAGAGAGATTCCCTACGTGAGTTTCTTTGCTCTTTGGTGATGGCATGTAGTGAGAGAAAGAAACTAACTCTTGTTGTATTAAAACACTGTGATTTGGGGCTCTCTTTTATTGTAGTATAAAATAATCCTGATTTATATTAAACCTCAAAACAAATAATTGACAAGGACATCCTACAAAGCAATTAAAATTCAATTTTTATTCATTAATTCATAAGTTTATCAGTTAATGTTTGCTAAATACATGTTATGTCCTAGACATTATCCTTGGCACAAGATGCCCAAGGTTTGGGATTATGATGCTTTTATATCATTGTTCTATCTCCAATATATATAAAACAGGCAATCATATTTTCTATGTTCAATAGAAATGTTTTCTGTGAATGAAAAAGAAACATAGTAATAGATGCTGATGGAGCAGATATTAATAAAAATTATGATAGAAATAAAAAATAAAATACAGGTACTTTCCTTTAATAGTTCTCTTAAGTGAGAAAGATGATTGCTTACTAAGCACATATTAAGCATTATGCATCTTATAAATATAACGACTTTTCATTACCTTAGCTCTCCTAACAACAATCCTACAAAGTAGGAATTTTAATCCACAGTATCCAATTGCAGAAATAATAATTCAAAAGTTAAAAATATAAAGAAAAACATTACTTGTACAATGTTATAATGCTAGAATATGGCAGATATATTGTTTCTAAACTTGGGTTATTTCCATTTCACCAGGATACCATTATATTAAAGAAATTCAGAAGTCACAATTTATAACTGCACTAAATATTTCAGAACTATTTTTATTCATTTCTACAGAGAACCTTTAAACATAAATTAGAACATCAATCAAATTTATTAATGGCAAGTTTTAAGCAATTTCCAAAATATAATGAAAAGCTTACTTTTAGATAGCTGCTGACCACCAATATACATTTCAGTGGATTTCATATTAAAATGGTCTTTTAAGGATCCCTAAATGAATGTAAAGAACACTACTATTCATTCTAACACAACTACATATATACTTTAATTCATTACTGGTAAAATGAAGTTACAAAAATTAATGCTAACCACATAAAGCAATAAGGTGTTCCTTGAAGAAAAACAAAATAACCTATTTGAATGATGGGGAGGGTAGACTTGTCACAAACCTATGCTCTGTCTGCCACTTTAGACATTCTACCAAACAGGATTCAAGGAAGTCTCAGAATCTAAGGTTAGACTCATATCATAACTATTCCCAGTGGCTTTCTAACATATGGTTCTACAACATAGCTAGGAGCCAGAGGTCCCCTCAAATTTCACCATAGTCACACAGATGTGCATCCAGGAAAGTTTGTTCAACATAATATCTGCTACCAATATTGTTCACAACCTATTAAGATTGATTTAAAGTCCCTGTAGAGAAAAACGAAGATCCTTGGGTTGGTGTAGGTAAGTAGAGTCAGAGTCATAATTATCAGGCAGAAGGAGTCATAGTTGGGAGGAATCAGAGTTAAAACAGAGAAGACAAACATAATTAACAAGGATGGGAAACTTAGTGGTGCAGGGTATTTAAGGAACTTTGTCCAATAATTAGCTGGTCACATTACAAAATTAATTCATTAAAGTTATTCAATTGACAAACAATAACAACAACAAACTTTTGGGCAGAGTATCTGATTTTTACATTGCAACATTTTATTACTTAAATGTAAAGTTCTTGACAAAAATGTAAGATTGTTAAAGAAACAGGAAACTATGGCCCATGAGAAGAAAAAAACAAAAGCAGTCAATAGAAACTGTCCCTGAAGAAGCCCAGATTTTGAACTGATTAGACAAAGACTTTAGATTAGCTGTTGTAAATAAATTAAAATTCTAAATGAAATCATGTCTAAAGAACAAATAATGTATGACTAGGGTAGCTTACCAAATAGAGAATAGCAATGAAGAAGTAGACATTAGAAAACAAGCAAATTTTAGAGTTCAAAATTCAATAACTGAAATGAAAACAAATTACTGAAGGGACTCAACAGAATGTTTGAGCTGGCAGAAGACTCAGTGAAAATAAAAATTGGTCAATTGAGATAATCCAGAGTGTGAGTAACAGAAAGAAAAAAAGAGTTTTAAAAAAGGGAACGTAAAATGTGTGCATTTTTAACCACATATTTTATTTTGAGATAATTGTAGAATCACCTTTGTTGTAAGAAATAATGAAGAAAGGTCCTATGTAGTAACCATTACCCAGGTTGTCCCAATAGTAAATCTTGCTAAAGCTTCTATAATATCACAACAAAGATACTGCCAAGATACATTGGCATGAGAACATTCTCATCTTCAAAAGGATATATCATATTTTTCGTTTAGATATCTGAAGTGTGCATGGTGATATCCATTGTTTTATTCCTGATATTGGTAATGTGTACCTTGTCTCTTTTTCAATTTGTCGGCCTTGTTAGGGGTTTACCAATTTTATTTCTCTTTTCAAGGAACAAACTCTTTGTGTCATTGATGATCTTTACTGTTTTCTGTTTAAGTTTCATTGATTTATCCTCCCATTTTATAGTTTCCTTCCTTTTGATTGTTACAAATTGCCATCACAGCTGTGTCCCACAAATTTTATGTTGTATTTTCATTTTCATTGAGTTAAGTATATTTTTTTCATTTCTCTTGAGGCTTTCTCTTTGACCCACTAATTATTTATAAGTGCTTTGTTTAGTTTCCAAGTCTATGGAGATTTTCCTGTTATCCTTCTGTAATTGATTTCAAGCATTGAGATTGGAGAGCAGTTTCTATATAATTTCACTATTTTAAATTTGCTGAGATGTGTTTCATGGACCAGGATATGGTCTTTCTTAGTATACAGTCTATGAATACTTGAAAAGAATGTGTATTTTGGTATTGTTGGATGGACTATATATATCTTGATTAGATACTTTTGGTTAATTCTATTGTTGAATTCTATATTTTGCTGATACTCTGTCTTGTCATTTTATTAATCACTGAGGGAGGAGTGTTGCAGTGTTCAAGCAAAATTGTGGATTTATCTATTTCTTCATTCATTCTAGCAGTATTTGCTTCACCTATTTTGCTGCTCTTTGTTTTGGTACATAGTTATTTAGGATTGCTAAGTCTTTAAGTAGATTGACCATTTTATCATTATATAAAGTTCATCTCTGTCTCTCTCTCTATTTTTTTGCTCAGAACTCTACTTCATTTTATACAACTCTGGACAACACTGAACTCTTTTGATTGATGTTTACAAGATATGTATTTTTCCATTCTTTTACTCTCAATTGCTTATGTAGTTATATTTGAAGTGAGTTTGTGTAAGAGACTGCCTATAGTGGGTTATTTTTTATTCCATTCCTAGTCTCTTAGTATACCAAGGCTACTATGATAAATACCACACAATATGTTTGGTTTAAAAAAATAAACAAGCATATATTGCCTCACAGTTTTAAAGGCTAGAAGCCCAAATCAAGATGTCAGCAAGGCTATGCTTTCTCCCAGAGTCAGTAGCATTCTGGTGGTGACAGTCTTCTATCACGTGGCAATCTCTTTCTCCTTTCTGGATTCTTCTGACTTCTGGCTTCTACTTCTTCTTGCTTATCCTAACTGACTGTGTCTGAATTTTCTTTCCTTACAAGTTATATAGATTGTGACATTTTGAATTTGGTGAATCCCAAAAAGAAATAGATTATGTTCTTGAACTAATCCATTTCTATGTGGTGGGCGCTTTTGATTGGACTATGTCAGTGAGGCATAATTCAGGTTGGGTCTCCACCCTGTTCCTGGAGCTTTATATAAACAGAGATACAGAGAAAGAGAGACACATAGAGAAAGGAAGCCACCATTTTTTACCTTGCTGTATTAGTCAGGGTTCTCAGGAAACAGAATCAACAGGAGATATCTGTCAATAATGTAAGATGTTATAAGAGTCTCTCATGGGACCGTGGGGACGCACAAGTCCAGGTTCTGCAGGCAGGCTGCAAGCCAGGGGCTACAATGAAAGACTAATGAAAGGTCCTTGATGAGTTTCTGGGAGAAGTTTGCTGTCCAAAGATGAGCTGGGAAATTATCTCTGAATGTTGAAATCACTTCCCCTTTTAAGGCAGTCAACTGATTGGATAAAAGGGTCATCCATTCTTGATGCAATTTCCCTCCTTGGTGCAGATGTAATCAGCTATCCATGCAGTAAACTCACTGGTGATCGAAGTCCATAAATGCTCTTGGATTACAATTAGCCCAGTGCTTGCTGGACCTAATACCTGGAAACAATTACCTGGCCGAGTTGACACATTAGTCTAACCACCACACTTGCTATGTGAGAGAGAACTTGAGGATCTCTAACAACCAAAGTTTAAGCATGAAACTCCCAAGAGGCTGGGCCTACAGAGCAGTTTAAAGCTGAAGAGACAGCCATATTCCTGTTAGTCTACATCTGAACTCAGGAAGAAAGAGAAGCAGCCGAGACTGAGAGAGGGGGCCCTGAAAAGACAAGACCCATGTCTGGTTGCCTACAGCTGAGCTGCAGACAGTAGATTCTGGAGGGGAAGTCAGGGACCTCGGCAAAGACTGGCCAATATCTTCATCCTGTGGCAGGACATCAGGAATCACCAATAGCTGAATTTGGTGAGAAAGCATGTGGACATTTCCCAGCCTCATAACTGTAAGCTTTTACCCCAAATAAGTCCCCATTATAAAAAACAACCTTTTCCAATACTTTGCATCAGCAGCCCTGTGGCAAACTAAGACATGGGTGAAGGCCCACCATGATCCAGTCTGGACACACCTTAACTAATATTAACATCTTCAAAACTTCCTGTTAATGAATGGGTTCTCACAAGAACATGATTTATGATTTGAACGTGTCTTTGTGAGGTACATAATGAATTCTCCAATACCTACCTTTCATTCTCAGGCTTTTAATTGGTGTATTCAGAACATTTGCATTGATGTAGATTGCTTTGAGTTTCTCTTTTTTGGAGTTTACTTAACTTCTTGAATCTGTGGTTTTATATGCTTTCCAAATTTGGGGACTCTTCAGCCATCAGTTTGTTGTGTATTTTTCCAGCCTTCCTCCTCTCCTCATGTCACAAAAGTTAAATCTTCTGTGATGGTCTCACAGCTTCACAAGGCTTGGTTCATTTTCTTTTTCTCTCTCTTGTTCAGATTGAATACTTTCCACTGTCATATCTTCCAGTTCACAAGTTCATTTATGCCTCTTCCATTCCACTGCTGAGCTTATTCATTGAAAGCTTTATTCTTTTATGTTAATTACTGTATTTTTTATTCCTAAAATTGCCATTTGGTTCTTCTTTATATCATTTATTTTGGTGAGACACTTCTTATTCATTTATTAAGTTTAAGCGTGTTCATAATTACTCAGCAAAACATTTTCATGATGGCTGCCTTAAAATTTTTTTTCTGATAATTCCACTATCTCTGTCATCTTAATTTGGCATCTATTGAATGACCTAATTCATTCAGTTTGAGATGTTCTTGGTTCTTATTAAAATGTGTATTTTCATTTGAAGTCAGGACATTTTTTCATAATGTTATTAGATTCTGTATCCTAGTTCAACCTTTTATTTCTTCTGTCACTGCTCTGGCACAGGGGAGGGAGGAAGACTTCTCCTTACTGTGAGGTAAGTTAGAAGCCCATATTCCTCATTGGGCCTCCACTGACACCAAAGGCTGAATGGACTCCTCATTAATGCTGAACATAGGCAGGAATCCCAACTCCCAAATAGGGCTCCACTGATAATACTTTCCAGGCTGAGAAGGATTGCAGTGCCTCATTATTGCTTACTCTTGCCCTCACCACAACTGGGGGGTAGGTGATGCTCAACTGAAGGAAGTGGAAGGACACCTTGGTACTTTCATTTGGGTGTAGATGTTCAGCCTCCTCCCATGGTCTCCACTAACACTGCAGTGAGCAGAATGTTCCTGGTTGATGCTCTGTGGTTATGAAAGTTCTAGGTCCCTACATTGCCTTCTCTGACACAATACTGGCAAGGGGGTTTAGTTGTTGTTTTAATTTGCTACAGGATCCCAATGCAAAATAACAAAAATGCATTGGCTTTTATAATAGGAACTTACTAGGGTAAAAGCTTACAGTCCCAAGGCTGTGAAAATGCCCAAATCAACATATCATCAGAGCTGCCATCTCAGTGAATTGTAGCTGAGGGTGATCAGGCACATGGGGGCAACATCTAAAGATGGTTTCTCTTGGAGCTCATCTGTGGGAGATCAAGCACATGCCAGGGCTTAATGGTGGCCTGCTCATCTCTCCCCTCTCATTTGGGTCTGTCTTTTTGAGCTTCAAGATGCACCAGGGGCTTAGCCTCTTGGGGACCTCATTGCTTCAGCTTTGGCTGCTCCACTGATGGCAACCTCTAGCTTCTCCCCCAGCTTCTCAGGGTTTCTCTTTCTGCAGCTGTAGGTGATCTGGGAGTCCTCTCTCACATGGCAGTGTAAAAATGCCAACTCTCTTTCACTGTTGTGTGTCTGCTTTCAGTTCTCTGTTTATATAAATTTCCAGCAAGGGGGCAGAGACCCACTCTGGGTCATGGTCACACCTCATTGAAGTAGCCCAACCAAAGGCCCTAAAGAGATCTAATCAAAAGTGATCTAATTAAAAGGTCTGAATCTCCTTCAAAGGATCTCACACCCACAGGGATAGATTAGCTCCAAGATCATTTCTAGGATTCACAAAAACTTCGAACTGTCATAAGTGCCTTACTTCAGCTTGGTAGAGTGAAATTCTATCACTCCCACTTTGTCTATGCGGCATGGGTGGAGGTAGGACCCAGTTTTTTTCCTAGTTGTTTGGCTGGTATTGAGCAGTTACTGTAAA